>LMYD01000165.1:0-95050 GCA_001630595.1 Pseudogymnoascus sp. BL308 | reverse complement strand
GCGCTGGGGCGGCGCCGGATTCGCCGGTACTGTGTTTGTGAGATTGTGCACTCGTCGTTGTCGTCGTAGTGGTAGCGGCGGAGGAGGTAGGGGTTTGTCTCGCCCGTCTCCCCAACGATGCGTGCTGACCGGGAGGGGTCGGAGTCGAGGGACCGCTCGAGGGGTGGGACTTCGAGATGCGGCATCTGAAAGCCAGCTGCGGCATGGTCTAGGCCTTGGTGGTGTTGATGGTGCTGCGGCTGCTGCTGCTGCTGGTGATCGAGGAAATGGTCATGGCCAATCTGCCGCTCGAAAAGGCGCTCATCAAATTGTGGAACGTAATTGGGATGTAGGTGTCCGGTGATGTCGCTGTCCTGTGAGAGCATTGCCAGCTGTGGAGGTTCTAACGCAAGGTAAGTTGGGGTGCCTCTTCTGAGACTGTCGCATCGTTACGACATGATATGAGACCTACCGATGTGCACCCTGGACCCCTCAGCCGGAGTCCCTGTTGCCGCTCTGGACCCTGAGCCCTGCGACGACGTCGCTGCCGCCGCCACCGGCGCACCCCCGCTCTCAGCTGGTGGCCGCCGCTTCTTCTTCGGCTGCTCCACGAACGTGCATTCGCGCCGGTGAGACTGACATAGCTGGCACGGCGGCGCAACCTCGATCTTGCAGGCTACCTGCCGCGCGCGGCAAAAGTCACACGGCCGGTACTTTCTGGACTTGTAGTTGCGCGGCCCGGGTCCGGGCTGCTGCATGGTGTTTGGCGCTTGCGCCGCCTGCGGCAATTCGAGATTGACGCCGCCTGGCATAGCCCCAGAGGAGCCCTGTGCCTGTGGTGAGAGCCCGCCGTGGTAGTAGTCGCCCGGCGACAGCGATGCTTGTGAGAATGGATCCATCCTTCTCGCTGGCCGGCCGCCGCGTCTGGGGGTCCCGCGGGAGGGTAGGTGTGTATAGCGGATGCCGTGTGAGGGGTTACTGGCCGGACGCGCGGACGCAGGGTGACGGCGGCGGCGGTGTCTACTCTGGGAGACGATACGGGTCCCGCGACGGCGTGGGGCTCCGTGTCAGACCAGATTCCCGGGAAGTTCAGTTCATGGCTGCCTCGGCGATGCTTTTCTGGAGGATACGGATTCTAGTCGCCCGGCGTACATGACTTTTTGCGCGACTTCGCCGCTGAGCTGATCGCAACGGGATGGTCCGAGATATACCGTAGAGCAGAGAGTGTCGTCGGCTTCCCCTGGGCGAGTCAAGTGGATCCAATCCGGTGAGGATGATGCCGATCGCTGGCGTGTTCGCCCTCACGCTGTGCGAAGTGGGAGAGGTCGACGATTTGGTGCCAGCGTGCCCCAAAAGTCAAACACCCCCCTCCCCGCGCGCGCCCCTCCCCATCCTCGCGCCCACCCCCCCTCCCCATTCTGCCCCCTCACCGGAAATGAGAATGCGCTGCTCTCCATATGGGACTCCCTTGTCTCTCCTCTGCGGCTGATCCAGCAATATGCGGATGCTAAGCCCGTTTCCCATGGAGAGATCTCCAGTGCGACAGCCGCTTTAGGCCCGCACTCATTTCCCCCACCATGGGCTTGGCCGCGCTGGGAGCAACCCGCTGGGTGCGCACTACCAAGATATCGGGATGGCTGACTCAGATCAATTCCTTCGTGACCCCCAGCAGCCAGGACATGCATAAATGACGGCGGGGCAGCCCTACTCGAAGCAGAGATGAGATTCCCATGTTGAGATTGTTTGGGTATCTGTGGCTGAATCTGTCTCTGGTGCGCAACCCCTTTTTTCTACAATCTCGTTCGCGCAAGACATCCTCTCCACTACCGAGATGTAGATAAGGCTACTGAATCCACTTCACTTTACTCGGGTCTGTACGGTATTAGGATGCTCATTAAAAAAATATCGCATGTACATTACTATGGTTGTTACGATAAACTACGACATATATCGGGCGGTGATATACAGAGGCGCAGCCCCCAAAACTAACGCCACTATCCCTGGCAAATAGAGTACTATAAAGTAAGCAATCAATCTGGTCATTAGGGCCCGCATAACGCCTTCCCAAACCGTCCAGGCCATGAGCCTAATTGTACTAGCCGTTCCCATGCGCCAGGGCCGTCCCACCGTACAAAATCTTATATATGCACCCGCCGTTTCATGAGCCGACAAACCGACGCCACCATGCCATCCTCGTGGTGTCAGCTGTCGCATCCGCAATCTACGCCAAAAACAAACCCCCCAAAACCGCCCAGTCACCCCAATGCAGCCGTACCTGAAAAGGAAAGTTTAATTTCGAGCAGCTGCGTGCGCAGGTTCAGGGTCTTGGCGGGGCTTCGTCGTTTGTCGCATTAGTACCTGGCGCACTAGACCTCGTGGCTGTCGTATTGGCGGTTGTTTCCGTCGCGCTTGTTATTGGTGCCGACGTTTCATCGTGCGCAGCATGGCTCGACCTCGTACGGACGGAGAATCTCTCTCGCAGTCTATCGGCTAGACTTAATCTATTTCTCGACCCGTCAGCAGCAGAGGCTGACGAGGCGGGTTCCGTCGGCTGCTGCTGGCCGGATTCCCTGGCTAGCTGCCTCAGAATGGCTATACGTTCATGGACAGGCGCGTGGCGCGTAGCCAGGATCCTTTGGACCCGAGAGTGGTGGACGACAGCTTCGGCGGGTACAGCGGGCACTGGGTCGGCATCCGTTGGGGAAGAGGGTTCGCCGGCACTCAAATCACTGCGCACAGGCCGGAGATCAACGCGACTGGGGAAATATTAGAGTGACCGTGAAACAACTGGTGGGGTATCTACTTACCACAAGGGGCATGTTCCGGAGACATTCAGAAGCCATGGGTCAATACATGCTGGGTGATATTGATGGTTACAGGGTAATACCCTGACGTCCTCCCCCTTTGTAAAATCCTCTGTGCATATAGAGCATCCAAGGTGTTCATTTGGGGTCTCCGCGTCTGGTTGTGAGGCTGAACCCACTTCAGTGGGTTTTGGGGCAGATGTCGCAATATCAGCTGCAACAGGGACTGCATCCGGTTGTGGGCTAAGCTTATTGCTGTCCGTCGCAACGGGAACCGTAGACTTTGGCTCCTCTGTATTTGTGTCATCAAGTTCTATATCCCGATTCTCCGCCTTTGGTGGTAGAGGGTCTCCAAACTTCACAATGGGAAGGGTCTCAAGCATTGCTTTGGCAAGCCCCTTTGCTCGACTCTGTCTCGGCCGGCCGGCAACGCCAGTTCTTGGTCCATATCGTGCCGGATTGTTGTGGGCTCGCCAGGCGCCTGTGGTAATGATGACGAGGAAGAGCAGTGTTACAATGCCAGTAACAGCATATAATACGCTCATGGCAACCGCAGGGGTTTGATTTCGTGAGGTCGGTTGCGTATCCGTCCCCACTGTGTCAGCTCGAATCGTTGCATTCGCCGATGCCGTCGACGCCAACATCCGCATAGTATCCACTGTGACGTTCCTCAGGGTGTAGTACTGTGCAAATGTTCCAATGTCTCTGACGCCACAGTGAGCGGACTCAACGCTGTATAATACGATGGCGCCTGGGTTCTTGGGAACGATTAAGTCGATCACGGCGTCTTGAGTTAGAAAGGACGAGTCGGCAGGGTCGCACGATACCATAGCGACATCGCCCTGATTGACACTTCCTGCACCAGCACCATTCGTGGTCACGGATTTGAAGCTCCCTTTAATATTGGTCTGTTACATTAGCTGGCGTACGACGAAAGGTTTCCACCATGGAAATATACGAACATGGGCCCTGATACCCGCGCCCCTACCAGCCTGTGCGGTCAAGGGCTCAACCAGAGGATTCAGGGTTCCTTGTGGAGCCTCCCATATCAACATCAGTTGCGTGGCTTGCTTTGCTAATGGGATGTTTGAGCCAAAGACGTCGACAGCACCAGCCATCGAGGTGAGCAGGAGGACGAGAAGGGCCTGGATAGCCATGGTAGGCGAGACGATTTGGTTGCTCTCTCCAGTATCCGTCTATCCGTCTGTATTATGCTCAAGCAGCTTGTCCGTTTTCGCACTCCGCCTCCTCACATCTGGGGATATGTTTGTAGATCTTGGCCGCAAGCTGTGAACCTTATAGATTTTCAATGCTAAAGGGTATTTGGAAGGCGATTGCTTGGACGATGCGCCTCACCATCCTTGGTGTGAATTTGGAATAAGTTTCGTAGAGGTATGACGAAAACGAACGATGTTGGCAAAGCTGGGCGGAAGCGCCGGTAGTGTCGGTATTGGTCGTAACGGGTCTTTGTGTGGCAGTGGTGGAAGGCGGAGGTGGTCTGTCTCTATTGGTAATATTGGTACAGCTGGAAATCTGACAGGTGAGGAGGGGTGGGTGGTGTTCTCCGATGTTCACGAAAGTGGAGTGACCAGTGCGGGCGGCGGTCGGCGATGCGATAAGGATAAGCGCCGCTTTGCATAGCCTCCACAACCCCTTCGGCAGTCAAGATTCGAGACGGTTTCAACACAGCTTCACCACTCAAATATCGACAGCTAGGCCCCAATCGCGGCTGGGCTCCTCATGGGCACGGGTACGGTCTATCCGGCCGTATTCAACCACACTTTCACTGGCAAAGCTTACTCAGACACCGCGTATAGGACCAACACCGCGTATTCGTTAATCCGCAGCACAGTCGGATTAAGTGGGGAGCTCATTACTTTATACTCTTTATCTCGGTGATTGGATTTGGATTTGGAATCACACAAATAACTGAATCATGTTTGCCATTGCGCAGCCGCCGAGCAAGGTCACGAGCAGTCCTGCAGCATCTATTATGCCATCGGTAGCTATCCGATGTTGTAATAGGGCAAACTTGTGGTGGCTGTGGCTGTGGCTTCCAAACGATAAGGCCGGGCCTTGGCCATATTACCATGGTCCATGATATTGACTAAACTCGATTTTGGAGGCAACACGCCTTCTAATCTTCACCAAGCAGGTGGCCTCTCAACGCATATGTATGCTGGCAAGAAAATCGTAGGCCTGCCTAACCATTGACATGTACCTAGTATCTCAGCGTAAATGCTCAAATCTCCTCCATGTCATCCAGATCGTCGACGGGTTCCCAGTCGCCGACCTCTACTCGCTCTGGCCTCACAAACACTCCATGCTTGGGTCCCCCTTCTTGTCCCCAGTATCTCGTGCCACCAACACTGCCATCATTCTTGCCCACCGGTTCATCCAACCTCACGCCCACCCAAGAACCCAATGATCCTGGAATCTCCTCCACATCCCCAACGTACATGATCTCGCCTCGGCGACTGTCGTCCCCGCCAACACGGCACCTCTTACCGACGGCAATTCCCCTCGAATCGATTTCAGTCTGGTAGGCCTTGATCTTGGCCTCCTCGATAGTAGGCGCGTCGGGGTTAAAACGTCCAAGCTTCTGTGCCTTCTTCCACGCAAGCACGCTGTCACTCTTCTGCTCATATTCCTCCGCAGGCATCACATACTTCTCGACGGCGGACGCATCAGTGAAGTTAGGGCGCGCGCCGGGGGGACGGGTGTCGGCAACCTGGATTGTGTTAGATTGATTTGCCAGTAATGATGAAGCACCACATCGAGTAGTGATTCCACAGCCCATGTATATGACCATATAGACAAGAGACAGCTTTCAAACAAGAGCCCTCACGACTGTCCATCACGTGATGCACATCAGGAGACTCACGTGTAGCTCGGCGTAAGGGGCCAAGGGAAAGGTAGCAAGCTGAGTGTTCTCTTCGTCGGTGGCTTCAACAGGAATGCCCTGTTGGTTGACACGGAGTGTGATCTTTTGCGACAACGGAGGTACACCTGTGATGGCCTCGAGCTTCGACTTTAGCTGGCCGATGGTCCAAGAGGGTGTGATTCGGCGCTCCGATGAAGAGTTATCCGAAGTAATGAGAAGGGGGATATCTCCTGCGGTCTGCATTGTGACGACTGTCTAGAGGGTCTGGGCGTTGGAGTGATGAGGGTAATATGCAGTTGGGAAGCCTTTCCGTTGTGCTTGGTGCGTATAGAATAAATAATATTGATACGAATAGTAGGGATATAGAGCTCTCTTCTTTCATCCGAACGGAAGTGCTAGCGTCCTTCCACAATTGGGAGCTCCAGACCCTCGCCCTCTATAATTTGTAAGCTCTCAACGCATATACCCCCCACCATTGGGCATCGTCGAAAAGCCTCAATGCAAGCCGGATCGGGATATTCATAAATTATCCGGCCATTTCATCTGATCTTTGCGATGCTTGATCGCTCCCATGGTTTGTGCTTTCGACCCCTCCTGTTGCCTCGTCGTACTATAGCTATAGCACCGAGACAAAGGTCACACACAGGCCAGTACTATAATTAAATGCCAATTCATGACCCCCGCCTTTATAACGGCCAGCTATCCGAATGAATTTCGCCGCCAGGTACCTCCAACAGGCCACCCATCCACGATCGGTTTGAGAAGGCGCCTTTGCTTTGCTCGGGTCGTGCGCAGTCCGGGAATGCTGTCACTCTTACGCGCAATGGGGTGTCGTCGTCCTGTCTCTGGTGTGGTCGTTGGCTTGGAGGCGTTTGCAGATCAAGCTTGGACGAGGTCCTTCATCTATCCTCCCCCCCCATCAACCCCGTCAACCCCTCCACCCCTCCACCACAACCACCACCACAAAGAGCTTTTGTCGTCATCAACATGGGGCCATCATTCCACCGAGGTCTCCAAGCCTCCAATACGGAGGTAAGGTTTGCGTGCCATGCTGGCCCATGTCGCATCGCCCTGTCACGTACATACACCGCTCAAACATGGGCTCGATCTGAGACGTCCCTCATTTTAGCCTCCATGTTGCCGTTCGGGGTACACATCGTAGGGCGGCACAGGTCACAATCCGTTGTGGATTTCTCCAGGGAACAGGCTGAGCTGCCGTCTTCCATTTCTAGACCGCCCAAACCGTGCGGCATAAATCCCCTCGGCACTGTTCCGGGGGCTTATGTATGGGAACTGGCGGTGGGGTTGATATCCCATACCATTCCTCCCTTTGTGCAACTCGCCGACACGACGCAAACGCCGCACGAAAGGCTAGACCAACCACATTACAATACATTGGGATTGTCTTTTAATTGTCATTAGGACCGACAGCAATCCAGCCTCCCGTGTCACAATGCCCTTCTTCGGCATGCAGGAATCCATTCCGAACGTCTTCCGCGACATTTGATAGCGGGTCTAATACCCTCGTTCCCCCATGGTGAAGTACCTATGCACCCTGTCCATGTCCGTGCGCTGATTGGATTCGTCTGATTTTATACCTCACCAAGAAGCGCTCACAATGCTATCAATGCATTGTCACCCGCCAATATTTATAGCTTCAAACCATTTTGGTCGAGGAAAGTTGCCCTTTGAGGCCCAGAGCGCAGCTACTAGAGAGTCTCAGACATCGGCCGACCGTTTAGAGGACGCATCAAACCTGGATTGTCGATTGTCGTCTTAGAAAATCTTCCGAGGTATCATTGAAGCCGCACACCGCCAAATGTAATATCCCGTCGCATCAAATACCAGATCAAGCAAACTTTTAATAGAATGTGCGTAATTGGAAGCGTTGAGCACCTCCGACCGACTTTGCAAACGGTTACCTTGCTTGGCGTGGGTTCCTGCTTGAGAAGGCTCACAGAGTCATATTGACGCGGGTCATATCATGGCATCAGAACCTGTTCCTCGGATTTCGGACTCTTGGAATTTGCCCTACCAGTAGCTGAGTGCTGCAAGTCATGGATCCAAAGCGGACTCGCGCTTCGCGGCCCAGGGAGAGGCTCGCGCATTAATGCAAGTTAATGCAAGCCATACGGATCTTGCCTGGATTGAAGGCCCCTGACCTTGCCTACCTTGCAGGGCCAGACCGCCAGTTCTCTTCTCCAAGCGCCCAAAGTGGAATCCTAAAGCCCCAAACTCGTGCCTGGGGTAAGCTACCTCACCCGATCAATTCCATTGTACTGCATTTTACGGTGTCGAAATACGAAATACTCCACAATGCGTACGTACCAGATCCCAGACACTACCATACACTACCATGCTAGAGTGCAGCACCGCGATATATCCATCTAGGAATACGCACAGACGTCCCGCGGCTGCCCCAATCTTAAAGAAGACACTCATGAGGTCGCAGCTGTGTCGTGGGAGAGCATCCGTATTCCTTAGAAGGAGATTTTATTCTCCGAACCCTGTTGCAACGACCGTCAAGGGTGCCCCGGAGGTTCGTCCCAACCATTTCCAGCCACCGCTTCGTGAGCCCTATCCGTTGCCGAGGGCTTCGGCCACCAAAAATACAAGGCGACTGAGGTACAAAACCTGCACAGCTGGCCATATCTGGAGTATAGATGGGCTTGTTCATGCACGGATTCGTGGCATGATGCTCCGTAAGTCACCACTCTGCCCTTTCCCCTACGCCCGCACCAACGTCAGTCATCCCTGCCACATGCCCCTCCATATCTGATCAGCGCTACTCTATATGCACCGTGCATCTTCCCGGGCATCGTCCCTCAGACCCATCGTGCCCCATGTTACCGCCGCCTGAGATCGTGGATTCCGATCTACCCTTTGTTGCCACCGGTGGAGGTCCTCTTTTACTTCCTGTCTCATCTTATTGGTCCAGCATTACATCTTGACACTGCCAATCATGCTATCAGCAAATTAACCTAGGCGAGCTCCCCTGGCGTCCTGGGGAGCTTGCTAACATAAAGTCATATCCTCCTTCAAGTACTAGATAACTGCCGTTGAATTTATCCTTCTCTACCCCGACCCGTCATTCTATTCTTCCAGAGATAGGAACCCTGACCCAGCCGATTTTTGTCATCTACTGTCGTTACCCAGACAAAGTTTAGCACGGCTCATCAAGCTTTGGCACTCTAATTGTCTCCACGGTGTCGTCGATAACGGAGCAGGCTGAACTCTAGCATCATTTCCGGATACGGGTATTCAGAAGACGTGGCAGGAACGTCAGCCGTGACGGCTCTCGCCATCAGAACCGTCAAGGTGGATATCTCCCACCTTCTCGGGGCCTCGGACTCGAATGAGCCCCCTCCTCCAACAACGAGGCCGGCGACCACCAGTCCATCTTCTCAGCCGGCAATAACAACAGCTGAAGGCGTCCCTCCTTATTCCGCAGCACAAACCAGTGTCACTGGAGGGAAACGCAGCATGCCTTCGCATCCGTCAGAGACACCAGCCAAGAAGCAGAGCAAGTGGTCGCCGGAAGAGGACGCATTGATCATTGACTTGAGAGGGGGTGGCATGAAATGGGAGGATATATCCAAGCGTTTGCCAGGTCGAAGCGCTATCAGTTGCAGATTGCATTATCAAAACTATCTCGAGAGGAGAAGTGAGTGGGATGAGGAGCGGAAGAATAAGTTGGCGAGGCTTTACGAGAGGTATGTCATGCCTCCAAATCATGAGATTGTCATAGTTATGGCCCTATAATACAACTTATGGGCAAGCACACAGACTGATGGCGTTGTAGGTTTAAACCAGAAATGTGGGCCAAGGTCGCCGAAGAAATGGGTGTTCCATGGCGGGCAGCAGAGGCCATGCATTGGCAGCTTGGAGAGGCCGACATGGCACGTCGTGCAGGCGTCGTCCCATTCTCACTTTCAAGCGCCCCCGTCGATGCCCCCGCTCATGGACACGCTAGGCCACTATCATCACGCGGTCACACGCACTCACAGTCGCTCTCGTCGCCAACCGCATCCACAATAGGTAGTTCAGTGCCCTCTTCGCGCTATTATCGCGAGGGACCTGCTACACGTTCGATAGCTGCGCGGCGGCAGAGCATGCCGAGATCCGGGCTGCCCACTTCCCCATCAGATGGGTACATGTATGGCGGAATCGGAATGGGACAGGGTATGGGTATGCCAATCACGGGAGGGCCGCCCATGCTTCCCAGCGTAGCAGAGATGACAACAGGAATGAGCCCATACAGCACGCCAGCGTACTCTGTATCGACATCCATGGCTGGCGGACAGCCACGCTCAAGCCCCGGTGCTACTTTGCCCTCCATAGGCTACGCTTTACCTCCAAATTTACCAGCGATGCCAGAAGGAAAGAGTCGCAGCCCTGACTCGGGTCATGGCGGAACTAGAAGACGGCGGGACCGATAGACACAGAAAAAAGGCCGAGACAATTGACTGATACAGCCAGGTACACCCTATGGGAGGGTTAGAATATCACACCGCTGTGTGTGACGACGAATTGGGAAATGATGCATGGATTGGTTTGGCGCAAATGCATAGCGTGGCCTGGGAAAACGCATAGAGGATGACTTGATGACAACTTTGGATGGATGGAGATTTAACATGGGAACGCTTCTGATTCTTTCGATTCTTTCACTTCCTTCACTTCTTTTTTATCCATCTTCTGGCAAGATTGGGGTTTTTTATTTTTTATTTTTTATTTCTATTTTGTCTATTAACCACACTTGACAATCATGTATTATTAGATTATCATTATTCCATAGCATGACTCGTACAGAACCATGTTCCTGCAAACCTAGCTTTACACCCGTTCGCAGCATCCATACAATCCCCAGTGCCCGATGGGTTTCGAGCAGGAATCAACCAATGCCTGGTGTGGGAATGTACCCTCGGCTTGGCACATATTTTAACGCATATTCCTGTGCAAACTGTTTCATACCGAGGGTGACGCACCATAGGTGACGCCTTGGACACGTGGCCGTCGCCTTGTCCAACACTATAGTATAATGCGTTATGAATTATATAGCATAGGGCTATACCCGCTCACGCAACGTTGGCCCGCAGAGGCTTCTTTCCACATGGGAACCTCAGGTAGGTGCGCTGTTTGGTGTCGCAATTGCCCACCAGTTGTCCTTTTCATAGCCGGACTTAACGACCTGTCCCCCAGCCAAACGGATGTTTTCTTCAAGCTCCCCCGACTTATATAAGTGGTAATACCTCTGATACGTCGTTTCTTTGGGCTCGGAGACTTCTCCATCTGGAAGCTGCTGCTTCCCAGTCTTCATCACCCAAGGCACCATGACGTCCTGTTCGTGGCCTTCATCCCATCCTCTCCTGCTCGTCTTCTGCTCCAGTGCCCAGACATAGATTAGTGCCTGGCCCCCATCCCGTAAACACTCTAGGATTGCGCCAATGGCCGCCGTCCGCCTTTCGGGGGTAGACAGGTGGTGCACTACCGCGATGCTAATCGCAAAATCAAAGCGCCCGGCGCCCACACCACCTCCATGTGGCAGGGAAAGGTTATCTGCCACGACGGCAGAGTGTGGCTGGTGCTGGGCTGCGATCTTGGCGAGGTTCGTCGAGCGATCGCTGGCAACGATGAAGACGTCTTTGTTGACTGTCAGGTATTTTCCGTTGCCGCATCCGACGTCCAGTCCTACAGACCCAGCCTCGAGACCGAGCAGAAATTCATTGACAATGGGCCATGGCTTGTAGCGAGTTTGCGAGAAGTGGCTTGCGATTTGCTCATACACCTCGTGAACATGCTGCTCTTCATAGGCCTCGGGTTTGAGGGTTGTATCCGCCATTGCGGTTTAGAAAAGGCCGACGTTAAATCAAGGTAGCGGCAGTGTGAGACATGACACACGTCGTTTTTACAAGAACACTTTGTGAGATGGCGTTTTTGTGACTTGGTGGGGGAATTTGTATCTTTCAAATTCCGCGTTCGTGATATGTGAGCGCAATCGCTCCGTCGTTTAGCACGTGACTTATCTCCGATTGAGCGATAAGTATTGCAGGAAGAGTGTCACACCGCCTGCTGTAAAGCGTTTAGCGGGCGCCTCGACCGCGTAAAAGTTTTGGTGGGAAGCTGTGTGGGGGGACGTCTGTTCAAACATTCAAGGCCCGTCGCCACGACTTTTATGCGAGCGCTTCACCGTCGAGCTTCCTGTATCGCCTCAATAATTTGCTGAGCGTTTGAGTATTGCAAGAAGTCCATTGCTTCATTATTTTAGAGTGACGCGCCAGATCCGACCACCGAAAACCCCCCGGGGCGCATCTAATCGCACATACTCGCTCCTTCCATCTATCCCACACAATAATCGCAGAATCTTCGAAGAGGACCTCGAATCGAGAATATTTCTTATATTTTACCTACCACATTTGCTATATACTACTACAAGTATATATAAGCAGTCCCGAAAGACCGAACCTTCATTTTGCCCGTCTCAATGTTTATTGAAGCACCTTGCGCTGGAAGAATCATTCGCCGGTGTCGTAACCTCCAACCATTCAATAAAGGCCCAGGCGATCGTCAGAGACTGTATTGAGCGAGCTATTGCAAAGGCTACTTGTTGGTGCTTTGTTACTGGATCGAGTGTTGCTATTGTCGGCTAGCGAATTCTATTGTCGGTGGGAGATTCTTATTGTCTCTGGATAGCTCTATTGCCGACCGCGACATTTTTATTGTTGGTTAGGGATCAATAGCGGTACTATGAACTAAAGAGGTGCGTATATATATGGGAACCTTTTCTGGACTCGCTGCGACTTTTTTTCTATCCCAACCTTCTCATCCTTCAAATTTCGTCAGCTCATGCTCTGTACAGCTTCTCAAATTCCAACCAAGAAAGACGATTCTTAAACCACATCAAAATCGTCACTCGGAATATTCATCACCATGGCTACAGTAGCCATTCAGCAACCCACCCCTCCTCGCTCCCCAATGATCCGAAAGCGGACCTTCTCCTCGTCTAGCGACGGCATGCACTACGGCCCAAGGGTGAGCAAGCAGCCCAAAACTGCTGCCCGCCAACAATTCAGCCCGCAGCGCAAACGGAAGCAGCCGGCCCCTGAGGAGAAGAAGAAGAACCTCGACTCCGCCTTCGTGGATGGGGCAAAGGTGGACCTGGCGTATTCCTTCGTGCCGCCAGCCGCCAGTAAACGAGATAAACACTCGGCGGCAAAGGAATCTCAAGCTGGCCTTGAGAAGAAGTGTGTAGAGAGGCAGGCAATGGTAAGTATCCCAGTCGGTGGAGACTCGGAATATTCTTCTGACACAAGATCAGGCGGCGATGGTGTCCGACGAGTGGGCGGAAAAGATCTCTATGCGGCAACCTGGGTTCGATAACATCAAAATGTCCCGATGCTATCGCCACAGCTTACTGCAAGCCCTGCTACATATCCCGAAGCTTGTGAACTGGCTGTTAGAGTTCCACAAACTCGGCGAATGTAGGTCCACCACATATTCGTTCTCTCGTTTCTGGTCTAACCTACCCTAGGCTGTAGTCAGCGTCCAGCGGTTTGCCTCGCCTGCAAGTTGAGAGATCTTGCCACACTTTATTGGGTCCAAAACTCTTCCCGTCAAGAGCTCTATACACTTCTAAAGGATATAGATCGCACTCTGGCTATTCGTAAGTGTTTGCTCGGGAGATGGCTACCATTCCTTCTCCATAGAACTAACAGTTCTTTCCAGGCGGGTGGGCCACGGATAACCCCGAGGAGTATGGCGACCCCGATGACCAGTTCACGGCAATGCTGGAGATGATGTCGGAGGACATGGGGGCAATGGGCCACACCAGGTTCCAAGCCATCCATAGTACTCTGCTCACCTCTAGTATCCGGTGTTCCTCGTGTGGTCATACCACCGATCCGCACCATTCCGCCGAACGAACTCTCTCTGTGCCTCTCGAATCTGGCCTCAGTGGGTCTGGACTCGAGGTCTTCGTTGCAGCTTTCCTTCGCGACAAGATTTCGGGCTACAAATGTGAGGGGTGCCAGAAGTCTGTCAACGTGACCCGAGATGTCAAAATCGCGTCGCCTGCCGACGTAATCTCGGTTCAGCTCAAGAGGGCGGGATGGAATGGGACCGTCAAGACCAAGGTTGGGATCCAGCGGGTGCTCGACCTGACAAAGCACGCCGTGGACGACTCCACCGAACTCCGATACGAGTTGGTGTCAACGGTGTCTCACCAGGGCAATAGCCGGTTCGGGCACTACATTGCCCACGCTATTGGTCCTGATGGGAAGTGGACCGAGTTTAACGACGAGTGCACTCGCAAAGTGAGCCCAAAGGGTGTTCTCATGCCGCCTGGCTTCAAACCTGTCTTGTTATACTACAAGCGGGTGTAAGAGTTCAATCTTTTTATGGGTGTTAGCGTCTGTTTTCGGTGTTTAGCGGTGGCCTGGTTGTTTGATGGATTGTCATGGTTTGATTTAGGAGCTGATCCGATGGGATCGGCCATTCATGTACATAGGGGGGGCGCCATTGGAAAGCGCGGACTGTGGAGGCATAGCGACGGAGTTTTATCGAGGTACAGATATCAAAATCGAGGTCTAGTCAACGTACCTGACCCATCTGATAAGATAATATCATACGCTATAAAGTCTTACTGCTGCAAGGTGGCGGGAATATATAATGCGGGGGAGAACTTGTACTTTACTTACCACAGACCCATCCCATTGCACGATCAGTCATCATTTTGGAATATGAGCCATCATCTTCTAGTACCAGTTATCAAACTATGTCAGTTTTAATACTCGCCACGGAGATATACTCTATTTACAGTTGCCGTCAATACCTGAGGCATCTAATATGCGCCAACAAAATGATGGGCCGGTAATGAAGTCATCGAGCACGGTCCAGCCAGCCGTTGTCCAGCGTTATCTTGTGCCTAGCCCACACCTGGAGTGGCTAGTCCCTATGATGTATTTTTGCACCCTTTCGCACCCAGGTTGAAGTGGTAATGGTACCGACAGGGTACCTGGCAGACCAGTCTAGTGCAGCCGCACAACCTCCACCTGCATGTCCACACTCACACTCCATCGCGCTCTTCACTCCGTCAAGTTTTACACAAGTATATTATTGCCTCCCTCCCGTCTATCCATTACATATCGCCATTCGAGGCCTTTAATCCCCCGACGCACACCTCCATCACTCTATTATTTTCCCGACAACAACGCAACGTATTCCTGGCCCCTACTTTGCCTTCGCTGGAGGGCATCTACGGCATCGATCGCAGCGGTGGCCAGAAATGCGAGGGGGCCTGCGGTCAACACGGAATCCTGATGCGATACGCTCCTGAGAGCCCGATCCTTCCCCGCTCGCAAATATATCGACACTATCGAATACTCGAACATCGGCAATAACACAGAAACCATGAAGGCGGCGGCACGACCGCCCTTGCGGTCGACGCGGTCCCATTCTCACAGACAAAAGACTCCTTCGCCAGCCGGAGGCCCGTTGTCCCAGGCTATGAGAGCACCATCATCAGCGGCCCCTACAATATCCGCACCATTCTCTCCCAAACGCACGCCAGGAGGCAGAGAGCAGGCGCGGCCGTCAAGCCCGAATTATTTTGGGCTCGTCGTTGATCCTGCAAGAGAGTCTAGCTCCGGCCCCAAAGGCAGCCCAAATATATCTTCGGTACAATCTTACGTCGAGCAAACGCCCAGGAATGTTCCTATCGAATCCAGGCCGGATCTTGAGGCTTTCCGGAAGCAGAGCGAAGCCAACCAGTCGTTCAGCTTGGGCCATGGCAACTTGTCACATTTTGCCTCAGCGCCTGTCCTCCCAGCTCATGCCCATGGATACAAGACCGTAGCAGGCCATGACAGGAACACCGATGCCAAAAGGGCAAACAGCACAGTCGCCATCAACAGTGATGCGTGGTTGTCGCCCCGCGCCAAGACCTTTCCCACTGAAGCATCCCCAGTTTTTGGCCTTCCAATGCAAGAGTCGCCCATGGATGCAGAGTTATCTCAACCGCTACCGCCAGTTCGAGAACATATGCTCTCTGAGCCAGGTGATAGGCACCCACGGTTGTCTCTACCTGGTGGTAGACCCAGCCCGTCTACGCCACATACAAGCCAACAAAATAAAATTCCCCGGGCAGAGACACTACCGCCAGTATTACAGGATGGCCCTGCATTTATTTCTGCTTCAGATCTAAATGATTTCTTGAAAACCCATAGTTCTTCAGATTACTTACTTTTAGACCTTCGAGTTGCCCCACAATATTCTCAATCAAGAATTCGCAACGCCCTCAATCTTTGTATTCCCACGACATTATTGAAGCGACCATCGTTCAATTTGGCAAAGCTCACGGATACATTCAAGGATCCCGAGGAGAAGGCTCAGTTCTCTAGGTGGAGCGAATATAAGTATATTATCGTCTACGACTCCCACTCTGCAGAGAAGAAAGACGCAGTTGCAGCCATGAACACGATCAAAAAGTTCACAAATGAAGGCTGGAATGGGAAGGCATATATACTAAAGGGTGGATTCAAGGCAATTTCTGCAATACAGAGCGACGCCATTGATCAGAAGCCGACACATGATAATCAAAACTCAAAGAATCTTTCGTTGGGCTCCCTATTTCCCAACGCCGCCGATGTTGCTGGCGGTTGCGAAATGCCCCAAGCGAAAAATGTCGCAAACCCCTTTTTCAGCAACATTCGACAGAACATGGACCTCGTTGGTGGTGTGGGTCAAATCGATGTCAGACGTCCAGACGATGTGGATCAACTGGCGGATGACCCCCTCCCTTTCTGGCTACGGAGTGCTACTGACAGGGAAGACCACGGCAAGACAGTGTCAGACAAGTTCTTATATATAGAGCAAACGGAGCAATCCAGAATGCAAAACGCCCTGTCGTCTCGGGTTTCTTATGGAACTCCTACAAGTCGGCCTGACAATGACGTTCAAATTGCCGGATTTGAAAAGGGTGGGAAGAACCGATACAACAACATCTGGCCTTTTGAGCATTCCCGAGTCAGACTACAAGGGAGAGCTGAAGGCGTCTGCGATTATGTAAATGCAACTCATATCAAGCCATTGTGGAGCAATAAGCGATATATTGCGTCCCAGGGTCCTCTTCCTGCTACCTTTGAGGTGCGTTCACCTCGTCGTCATTGTCAACGCGTATACTAATTTATTCACAGGATTTCTGGAGCGTTATCTGGGATCAAGAAGTACGAGTTATTGTCATGCTGACAGCAGAATCAGAGGGCGGGCAGGTCAAGTGCCATCCGTATTGGTCTGCTCAGGAATATGGCAGGTTCAAAATAACCTCATCCACCGAGAAGAAGGTCCCTATAGAGCCCATCAAGCATTTCCGCTCAACCATACGGAAAGAGTCCTTTGGGAGGCGCCGTGCTAACACTGCGATCGAATCATCAATCCCAGAAGCCGCCCCTGGTGACAATCCAGATGTCGTCGTCCGAACTATTACACTTTCCTGTTCATCACAACCAAATGTGCCCGCGAGGCAGATCATGCAGCTACAGTATAGTTCCTGGCCAGATTTCGGGACCACAGCCCGGCCCAGCCAGCTTCTCGGAATAATCGAACTTGCCAATTCACTGCAACATGGGGCATTACCACCAGCCATCGCGTCGCAAATAAACTCGGACGAACCAGAGCCAGACCAGTCTTTGCCACCGATGCTAGTTCACTGCAGCGCGGGATGTGGTCGGACTGGGACGTTCTGTACTGTGGATTCGGTCATCGACATACTCAAACGCCAACGAAAAGAGACTTTAAGTGGCGTTACGCCGATGGATACCTCTACAGGGGAAGAGATAGACTATTTAACGACAAAACACGCATCCAAGGATATGGAGAGCGATTGGCTCTTCAATCCAAACATTGATCTTATAGAGCGCACCGTAGCTGATCTCCGAAAGCAGCGAATCAGCATGGTCCAGAGCTTAAGGCAGTATGTCCTTTGCTACGAGACCGTTCTCGAGTGGGTTTGCCAGCAGTACCAGGCACCGAAAAGGGAACGGAGCGGGAGCGAATCTTTGGCATCGGATGACAGAAGGGGTTGAATTTGCATGTGCAGGACGGTTTGGGGGCACCACGAAATAGATGATTGTAAATATGCATCCTTCCCTTGGTTAATTCATAGGAGGCGTGTTTCTGGACAAGTGGTATCATATTGGATATCCTTGTCACTGGTTTTGGCATCGCGATGGCGTCAGGCATTGCTAATGAACTTAATGTGTTGGGCGATTGATTTGCATGGAGTAGCAGGTAGGAAATGATTAGATTGGAAAGAGGCAAATTGGAATAGAGATAAATTTGTCTAGAAAATCAATCGCCAGTCACCATCCTCCATAAATTTCCACGCCTAGGTTGCGGATTCAACTGATGGTTTAGCCAGCCTAGAACCGTTGGATCTACTGGTTGATGGCGATCAGGCTCTCTAGATCCGTCCTTGGCAACGATAACCAGGATCTTGGGCTTCTTAAGCACCTTTGGCTCGTCGTATGTGTCTGTCTTCATTCTGTGGAACACCAGCCTGGGTGTGATATCAAAAACATACTCCATCACACCCTGCGGGTCCTTGGGTTTGTTGTTAGTCCTGAGATCGATGAGCTCGTAGCCCGAGAATCCCACATCAAATTTTCCCCGCTGGTCGTGTCGTAGATTGTGCAATGGGGACCATTCGATCGTGAACCGGTCGACAGAAAGTTGCATATTATGCGCTAGAGCGAACGCAGGCTCAGTGATGTCCTTGTGCACGCTGCTCTTTAGGCTACGAGGGTTGGAGCCTGGTGCAAGGAGGCGAAGTATCTCCATGATACTATTAGTTATGTCACTCTTCCTCCTCTCGCACCGCTGTTGAAATCCAGGACGGTTCACGATAGCTGCATATGTCTCACTGCGCCACGTACGGATCGTTCGGATGTCTACCGATGAATATATCAGTTTCGTCAGTTGGAGCCAGAATAGAATGGCTAACCTCGCCCGGGCTCAAGATTTCTCATGCTCTTTTCAATAGAACCCATAAAGTCTCGCTCCTGTTCTCTCAGGGGCAAGTAAAAATCTTGATCGAATATGTAAAAGCAGAGAAGGCGTATAATTGCTGCAGTTATATTGTACTCGTCGGTTTCAGTGTACTTGAATGCTTCTATTCCAGGTATTGGAATGAGATCCATAAGCATTTTTGCTGGAGCTGGGGAGAACCGGCCATGTTTTAATGCCGCTTTATCATACAAGGCGTCTCCAACCTTTCTACCCACCAACATCTCAATTGATCCACAAAGAGTGCCAAACTCAGCCGCGGCTTCTGTTTCCGTGAATCTCTGCTGGCGTGGCTGTAGGCTAAAAATGAAATCCTGGGCGTCCTTGAGGTCCCCTTGCAGCTCGAGGACGTGGGCTCGCAGAATTTCACATTCACCCTGAACTTCTTGGAGTATGACGCTTGGGGGGATAGGCCTGTCCTCATATACGGTACCCTTGAGTTCCGACTCCAAGGTTGGCCTTCGATAAGGAATATTCCGAGGAGCATCCGCCATATCTTCGTCTCGAATTCCCTGGCCCGTCGTTCCAAAGTCAGGACTGTCGGGCTCCTTTAACTGGAATTCTTCAATTGCCGCCTCAGTGGCTCGGAGTTCAGTAGAACTAAGATACTGTTAAAGTACGATCTTGGGGCTGACAATTGAGGATAGAAAGACAAACCTTAGCGATTTAGAAGGGGTCGCACCAGATTCATTCCAGTTTTCATGCACACTATGAATTTTCGAAGGATGAGCTGTGTGAGGTTTAGACTTCAGGTTAGATATTTAGTGAAGCGGAAACACGAAACTACCTGGAGGCTGTTGTCGCTCCCTTTGATCTCGACCTTCCCTATCGCGAGTCCCTGACATATTTTATGAAGCGTTGGAGTCAAGGCTCTAATTAACTTAAAGATTGAACAAATGGTCGGGCACAAAGGTACAAGACAGCGTCAAGAAGAACTAGTTGTATTATCACATAAAAAAAAGGCCTTTAATCGATAGCAACACAAGGCAAAGTTCACTTTGCAGCCTGACAACAATTGATGTAGATGGAGCATCCTGCGAGGCAGACCGAAGCCAATATTGAATCCTCGTCAGCCATACCATGACTTGCATTTTGGGGCCTAAAATATAGTGCAACCTGTCCAGCCTCGGGATCCTCAGTTGGTGAGGCTGCATCTGCCGTGGCAAGTCGGCGTGCTGCGCCTTCAGCCCCTTGCATGCATGCTGCTTTTCAATCATCACGCTTCCCTATCACATCATGTCCAAGTCTACAGTTCCTTTTTTTGAGGCAAGGCTCGGGGCAGCCGTGGCAGTCGTGGCCCAACCTCTTTGGCTAAAAACGCCATCAGCGGCATTGGCAAGTAGTTGGTGTTGCCGCAGCCTTGTGTAGCCCATACAGATAGGTTGCACCCCAATTCCCTCTCAGAATAATGCCTTCATTTAGATTTGAGATCGATAACAAATATGGGTATATCCCACTGAAATAGCTACTCATATGTATGAATCACGAACCAACAGGATCTCCTTTGAACAATGGACTTTCTTAATCAGCTGTCACTCAACGACCGAAAGTTAATCGTGGGAATTGATTTTGGTACTACATTTTCTGGTGTTGCATGGGCTGAGACTAGACGTGTAGGTGTTCAGATATCATCATGAGTTCATCAGATACTAATGTTCTTATAGCCAGACCATCTTTCCATTATCGAGACATGGCCCTCACGATTGGGAACGAGAGAGGGAATAAGCTCTCCCAAGGTGCCCACCGAGTTGCGGCATACAGATGATGGAACGGAATGGGGATTTCAAATTTCGCCTATAATTCATCGGCATCAATGGTTCAAGTTGTAAGTAGACAGCGAGAAGTCCCAAGTCGAGCTGCAAGGCTAAAGCTATCTTTTAGACGCATCTCTGAGAGAGGAGCTCTTGCTGGGGTGAAAACCCCAGAGGAATTGACAACGGACTATTTAACTGAGTTGTACAAGCACATCATGTACACTCTTGAGCAGAAATTAGGACCCGCAGTCCTTCGCACAGTCCCCATCGAGTTCTGTCTCACTGTTCCAGCTATCTGGTCTGAGTCTGCCAAAGAGAAGACGCTAAAAGCTTGCCAAAAAGCAGGCCTGAAATCGAAGTCGGATATATTACTAGTTTCTGAGCCAGTAAGTAGCGAACCAGCCCTCGCAAGCCTCCCTAAACACCTGTGCTGACCAACTTTGGTTAGGAAGCCGCTGCCATTTGTGCCCTCCAGGGTCTCGATCCACATGGCCTCGAGATTGGGGACACCTTTGTCCTCTGCGATGCCGGCGGCGGGACCGTTGACTTGATCACATACACCATCACTGCTCTCAGTCCCATTCTTCAAGTTAAGGAAGCGGCTGGAGGTACAGGTGATATATGTGGCTCAACGTTTCTCAATCGCCGGTTTGGAGATTACCTAACCAGAGTACTTGGAGGAGAAGCCGGATGGGACAATGAAATACTTGCAGAAGCCATGGAAAAATTTGACACTGTGGTAAGATAGTTCGTTTTTGTCGATGCTACATTTCTAAAACCTTTAACAGATCAAGAAACAATATGCGCCACAAACTGACGGTGACGATGGTTACACAATTCTCGTCCCCGGTTTAGAGAACAACCCTGAACTTGGCATTCTACGTGGCAGGTACACGATCAAGCCAGCAGACATGAAAGCCATCTTCGAGCCTGTCATTGTGAAGGTTATAGACCTCGTCAATGGTCAAATTATGGAATCCGAGAAGAGGATTCGCGCAGTTCTCTTGGTCGGCGGCTTTGGCCAAAACAACTACCTGAAAGATCGGCTCCGTGCTGCGTTAGGCGACCTCCAAGTCCTACAGCCGCCAAATGCGTGGACGGCGGTTGTGCGTGGCGCTGTTATGATGGGCCTGAGCCGTGCTAACCCCAGCTTGTCTTCCGTCGGTGTAGTATCTCGTGCTGCCAGAAAGCACTATGGGATTGAACTGCATACAGAGTATGATGCAGATATGCACGACGTAAGCGAAAGGTAAGTTTATCTATCATATATTCCTGCCCAAGAGGCAAAGTTATTAACTAGTCATACACTAGGCATTGGTGTGAGCGACATAAAACTTACCGGGTCCACGCAATGGACTGGTTCATTTGCAAAGGCGACGCCGTCGAAGAAAACCAGCCTCACGAAATCGCCTTCCATACCAGCTTCCTCGTCAGCGACGGCAAGCCAAAATCAGCGAGCATGACTGTCTTCGCGGACCCGTATAGCTTGGAGGCACCAGTGCATAGAGGCCATAGTGTGAGCAAGCTTGCCAGGCTCGACGCCGATCTCACGCACTTGCGAAAATCAGATCTAGAGAAGACGATAGAGAGGTATGAGGATGGGCTAAAGTATTATGTGATACATGGCTCGGTTGAGGCAACGTTTCTTTCGGCTTCAACGAAATATGTGCTGCGTTATGGGGGGAAGAGGTATGATACGGTTAAGGCGGAGTATGTATGAAGACTACGTCTACATTCTCCTGGCTCTTGTGATAGTAGGCATTGTAGCTTATAAGAGTCAAGAATTGAAAGATTTAGGATATTTTGCGCTGGGATTCGTATGGGATATAGTATAACATTACAGAGCGCTGTATTTCACATTATATTTCAGGTTCCAGCTTTATAATGGCTAAAACACCTGCTTTAAAAGTTGAGAAGTGACAAGCTGCATCTTCACTTCAACGTTCTTAGATCGCTCGGCTGGGTCCGGGTCTTACCCCTTTGGTATTGGATATGCGAGTGTCACAGCAGCGTGAGGCTTTGACAACTTGAGCAGCGCCCAAAGTAGCTAAATACAGCAGCCAATTGTCTCCTTATAAGGGGACACAATATTGATTCAGCCTTGGGTTGATTCCAGTTCCTGCACGATTAATGCCTGACTGCTGTATTTGCAATAATGACTTGTTGCAACCACAGCGTTCAGGCATCGAGCCTTGTGTGTAAATGTCACCCAAAGCCTGCGTCGAAAAAGCATCTCCTCACGAACACAATTATAATTCTGGCCGTCAATCATCTTGGACCTTACTTTTATTGTGAGAAGCTATCTGGAAATAGACGGGGAGAAGTATTCGACTGTTTCTAGAGTTCCTACAAAGAAAGCCTTGGCACCTAGGTCGCCGCCCTCGCAACGAGCAAGGCTCCCGAGGCACCGGATTGTCCCAAAGACTACTTGCAGTGTCTCTCATGGAGACGCTTCGAAAAATTGGCAGAAAACTTAGTCTACGGCTTAAAAGAAAGTCTATCATCTATCAAACCTCTGATCCCGTTTTAGAAAATCCGATTGACGAAGAAGGCTGGCCACTGTACGATCCGATCGCATACGGGATATCCAAGGAACCGTAGGTGATTTTGGTTTATTGCCAAACCTCTATACTGCTATAGCCGCTGCTAACGTGTTCTTGAAACAGTCCAAAGCTAGTTTTAAAAAGCCGCGACGAGGGAATGAACCAATACGCAGGCATACCACCCCAAACACTATCGGGGGTACCTCGCGAGATCTTGGAATGGGACGAGCCCAGTGAATACGATGAGGATGTAAACAGCAGCACCAATGCCGACAGGAGAGCCAGTTTAGACGACGAGAGTGTCCTACGTTCGACATACGGGGCGATGCAACCTCCATATTTTGGGCCTCAGTATGGCATCTCTCAACTCTCCCTCATAAACGAACAAGATCTTCCAGCTCGAACCCCAACAACTATGCGGATGAAGACCTTGCATTCCTATGAAGACATAAGGAATGCAGATGCCGACCTTGAAAGAGTATATTTGGAAAGTTTAAAGTCTGCGAAGGACCATCAAACCCAAGCTTATCCTCCGTTCGTAACCTCTATAATTTCCTCTAATTCATTTCTTACGTGTTATATTAGTATCATTCGCAAACCACTACAGAAGTCAGCGCAGGAACAACAAGCACCAGCACCAGCACCATTAATCGAAGCCTCTGTTCCCTCAGCAACTAGCCCTACGAGCTGCATAATATGCACCGAAAACTTCTCAGAAACAGTCCGGCCACCAGGGTGGATTTCGCTGGCCTGCCTTCACGAGCCCTCTGTCTGCTCCAGCTGCCTCGATAAGTGCATTAAAAATGACCTAGAAACCAGGATCTGGAACCAGATCAAGTGCCCAGAATGTGGGACGTCGCTCATTTACGAGGATATTAAGCGGCTCGCAGACCCAGAGGTCTTTGCGAGGTATGTCCGAATCAACATTGCAAAATGTCACCCGTTTAAAGCTAACTCGTTGGTAGGTATGAGGTTATGTCTTTCCGCAGCGCCGTAGGTAGTGATGACAACTTTGTCTGGTGCCGAGGATGCGATTTTGGGCAACTGCACGAGGGAGGAGCATTACAGCCCATCATCCGGTGCCTGAACTGTGGCGCTCAATCCTGCTTCGTGCATCAAACACCATGGCACGAGCGGCTAACGTGCGAAGAGTACGACGAAATGCTCCGGGACCCCGATGGGTTTCAGAGTTTGAGAAGCATAGAAGATGAGGCCGTTGATTTGGCGAGGGAGATGCAGGATCAGGAAGATGAGAAGTTTGCTAGGCAGTTGAGCCAACAGGATAAACAGGCGGAGCAGGATCGGCAGAGGCAGAGGCATGCAGACGAGAAGCAGAGAGCAAAGGATGAACAGAAGGCTGAGAAAGCCAGGAAACAGCTGGAACAGGAGGCTGAGAAGGCGAGGAAACAGCTGGAACAGGAGCGCGCGAGGGTGAAAGCGGAGCTCAAAAGGAAGGTCAAGGAGGAGAAGTTGTCCTTGGAAAAGATCCAAAAGACGACGAAACAGTGTCCCAAGTGCCATCGGCCGATTGAGAAGAACGACGGATGTGATCATATGACTTGTAAGTGTCTACCTTTCTTTAATTCCTCACTTTCAGTCGTTATGATATGTAAATTAGGGTATTAGTCGGTTGACTAATATAGGCACCCAATGCAAACATCAGTTCTGCTGGCGCTGCTTGGCCGATTGGAAGACTCATGGGCATCCAACGCGCTGTACCCAGCGCTAAATACTTTGATATTCAGCCCTGTTATGCTTTTAGTGAAGGCAGCAGAGGCATTGTTTTATTTACTTTGGACATCCTGTTAACGGGTTTCTAAAGGTATTAAATGTCACGCTGAATTCTGCTGGATTTGTATGAGCGATTACAAAGCGATCCGATTACATGGCAACTCGAGGCATGAGAGGAAATGTACCTTCCACACAGATAATCTACCACGATAGCATGCGACTCGTTTTGGACGTGGTGGTCATATTATATGGGGTTCTATTGTATTGTACACAAGCACAGCCTCATTGTTCCTATCCGTAGCAAAAATGCGCCCAAATTCATTGCTCACTTCCATAACTTGCCCAAACTAACCTCCTTATCATCATGCTTGTTCAAGACCTTCGCTGTGGCGAGATCAAAGTCTTCTTGTGTGACGTGCACTCGCCTCTCTCGTAATGCGAACATACCAGCCTCCGTGCATACACCCTTGAGCTCTGCTCCTGAGCATCCATTCATCTTCTCGGCAATCTTGGTCAGGTTGATGCCTCGGGTCAGGTTCATCTTGCGGCTGTGGATGCGGAGAATATCCGCTCTGGCTTCGACGGTTGGCGGCGGGAACTCAATCTTCCTATCGATACGGCCAGGTCGTAATAACGCTGGGTCTAGGATATCGAGCCTATTTGTTGCCATAATGACCTTGATATTCTTTGTCGGCTCAAAACCATCAAGTTGGTTGAGAAGCTCCAACATCGTGCGCTGCACTTCCGAGTCACCGCCAGACGAGCCCTCGACACGAGACGATCCGATGGAATCGATTTCGTCCATGAAGATGATGGATGGAGCATGTTCACGCGCCATGACGAACAACTCACGGACCATCCGCGAACCCTCTCCGATGTACTTCTGGACCAACTCGGATCCGGACACCCTGATGAACTTGCAGTCTGTGTGGTGGGCAACGGCTCTCGCGAGCAAAGTCTTCCCCGTTCCAGGAGGGCCGTAGAGCAGCACACCCTTTGGCTGTGCTATCCCCAACGATTCAAACAGTTCCGGGTGCTTGAGTCCCAATTCGATAACTTCCTTGATCTCCTTAATCTGCTGGTCCAGCCCTCCAATCATATCGTATGTGCTGTCGGGCACCTTCTCGACCATCATCAACGACACAAGAGGGTCGACGGATGACGGAAGCATCTTCTCCAATTTGTATGAGTCTGAAAGGAGAGTGACGCGCTTCCCAACGGTGAGCTTGGAGATGTCGACATTATCGGAGATGTCCACAACTGAATTCGAGTTAGCCTCTGGCGCCTGTATCATATCCACTGCGCCGGGGCAACGAACCGTATTTCCCTTCTGGATGAACCTTTACTAAAACCTTCTTGGTGCCCATCACCTTTACGACTTCTCCGACATATGAACCTGGCTGCTGTAGCAGCCCCAGCTCCTCTCTCAGTAGACGAACTGTGGGTGATTAGTATATACACTCCAGACCTGCTGTAGAGACCAAATACCTCGTGAATTGTAATCGTTTCGTTGCGCTTCAAGTCTCCGGAGGACTGCTTGGCCCTGGATGATCTCGAGCTTCATGCTCTCGATCTTGTTGTGGAAGAAGCTGTCGAGCGCCATCTTGAAGGGCTTGGCGACGAAGATGTGAGTGTAGGAAGTTCGGTATTATGCCAGTCGATAGAGAGTATTGGTGGCGATGATGGTGCGACTGGTGTTTTGTTGACAACGTTGGGGTTTCGATGTTTGATAAGGTAAGAGGCAAGGTAAGCTTCAAGAAGTACGTGAAGCCTTGGGGCCTGGGGCACGGACCTTTCTGCTTGGCTCGCGTTTATTCACATGTACATAGGTACTATACATATCGATGTACACCTTGAACCCCAGTAGGGGAAGACCAAACAAAAACAGCTCTCCTACGCGCATGAAATGTAACTATGAAGCATCACAAAACGCGGAATAAAAGATACTGTAAGGGTTAACAGTATCCGATTTTATAGAGGCATTTACGGGAGGACAGCATTTGGTAGTGTATGGTACTGGTCGTTGCATGGAGTACTTGTCCAGTGACCCTGGCTGCTTGTACCAAGCTAAAGCAGTCTCCGTCATTTCAAGGTAAACAGCATCCATCTCCAATCTTCATTGCTTTCTCCGTTATACAACAACGGGTTTATCCACGCGCACACAGCGTAAATACCTGCACTGCGACAAACGCAGCTTTGTTGCATTTCTCAGTGCTCTATTTGCGTGTATATCCACACCTTGCTCTGCTTCAGGAACTGGAGCGGCCGAGGCTGTAGCTAGCAATTTCAACAATGATCCACAAGCCATAATCCTTTATTAACCTCCTTTACGTTGGTTTCGCAATCTCGCAACTGAATTTTCGGGCACTATTTACTGTCGATAGTCGAGGCCACAGCTTCATATCGCAGGGCCTAGATCCTAAAGGTCTTCGTTATGTCTCCCAAGGACTCCAACACCGAGAAGACCAAAGCCCCAGAAGGAACCTCTCAGGCTCAAGGGCAAGAGTCGAGTCCTTCACAGACACCAGCTGGCTCCAGAACACCCACCGCCGCAGAGGCTCGGCATCCTCTGCATCGGTCCGAGTCGGCCACGAAGGAATCCGAAGATGTGCTTGGCTCAAGCGTCCGGTCTACTGATACAGTGCGCCGTAGACCAGAAGCCAGCGCTGCCGGATATGGTATGTTACTACCCCCATGAAGCCCTCCGAAAGCAAGCATTGCAAGAAAGGCGGCAGGCTGACCCATGACTATTAGGATCGATACCGTCCACCCAGACAGGACCCTCGAATCCCAATACCTCGCATGGATCCGACCGACCAACCCCCCGAACCGTGGACTCGACGCGCTCTACCCAAACTGCACAGTCTCCTGTCCTAGGTCCAGAGCGTGGAAGATATCAACGAGGCCAGAAACCCGCAATTACACGTCGAGTCTCGACCACTGCACAGGGTCCACATCGCGGCCAGGAATTTTCTGTTGACGACGATGCAAATGAAATCGAAGGGGACAAAGCACTCCGACATGCGGGCGCGGGAGGGTCGGTATCTGGTTTTGGGACAACCAAGTCATCGCTCAGAAGGCGTCCCACTGCGGTAGGGGCTGTTCCTCGAGAAGACTCGAACCGTGACGAAGAGCTACGCTCAACAGGAACGACCTTTACTGGTCGTGGCGATGGGATTGTGGAAGAGGCGTCTGGATCTGGCGAGAGCCAAGAGACGATACGTCAAAACGACGATATAGATTCAGCCAACCCCGACGATGATGATGACGACGATGGCGACATTAGCGACACCGAGAGCTTTACTTTGAAGGATAGGCAGGAAGCCATCAACGAGACGCATCCTTTTGGTATCCGTATATGGAAGCCTGCGCTCTACAAAAAGGATAGATCGGTTCAAAAGATTGCAGAGGGAGACATCCATTCCGCTCCTGGGGGGCGGGTGAGCAAATGGCTCCTGCTTTTCAACGTCGTCTGGACTTTATTGTTTGGGTGGTGGCTAGCGCTTGCTGCACTAGTTGGTGCACTTGTGTGCTTTGTATTTGGCGCTGCACCAGGTGCACTTGAGTATGGAAGGGTCCTTTGGGGGTTATCGGGCTACATATTCTACCCATTTGGCAAGTTCGTACGGCTGGAGCAAGACGAAGCATACGCAACCGAGGATGAGGGAGAAGGCAGAAGTGTCACGGAATACGAGCAATGGCAATCCGGCGACCTTGAGGATGGAAGACTATTCTTCGGGCCTGATAGCGGGAATAGGTCAATCGTCGGACGGAGGCGAGGAAGTTTGGACTCTGTGGCTACTGAAACGGATAGTCTCCTTGGCAGAACGAGACGTGGTGACAGAGACTCTTCCATTCCTCGAATGAAGAGAAGGCTGTTTGGTCGAGGCCAGTGGAATCTTGGCCGCGTAATCTTTTTCATCTTCTTTTACGGGTTGATTACGCCGCTGCTCTTTATTGTCTCTGGAATCTGCTGGGTCATGGTCTTTTCGATTCCAATGGGCAAGGTAACTCTGCTACTGGTCTATCACCTTCGCCGCCATCCTTTGGCACTCTCGTTTCAACCCGACACTTCATACTCACGAGGTGGCCCCAATTCATCCATACTCCTGTGCACGTACCGTGCTGTGGGCCTCAAGTATTGGAAGTATACTGTTGACGGTACCAATATCTTCTTCATCAATCTCATGGCCGTCGTCATGTTCATCATACTCGACTACTGGGTGTTGCGCGAAATGATGGAGCTAAACTTGGCAATCACTCAACCAGCCTTCCTCTTCGTGGGCGCACTTCTATCCATCATCCCACTTGCATACTTTATTGGACAGGCCGTTGCATCCATATCCGCACAATCCTCTATGGGACTGGGAGCAGCAATTAATGCCTTCTTCTCTACGCTGGTGGAAGTTTACTTGTACTGTGTTGCTCTAAATCAGGGCAAGGGGCAGCTTGTTGAGGGCAGTATTATCGGCAGTATATTTGCTGGTATTCTGTTCCTTCCCGGGCTATCCATGTGCTTTGGGGCCATAAAACGGAAGACGCAGAGGTTCAATGCGAAATCCGCTGGCGTTACGTCTACCATGCTACTGTTTGCTGTCATCGCTGCTTTCGGGCCCACCTTGTTCTACCAAATATATGGCACTGTAAGACCAATCCAAATCCGAAACGGAAAATCTGCTAACCAGGCATCCAGCACGAACTCTCTTGCTTGTCGTGCATTGACACCGAGAGCGAGGGCCCAAGCCGCGACTGTCGCCGCTGCTACTTTTCCCAGACCCCCTCCTTCGATGACAGATTCTACATTGAAGCGGTGCGGCCTTACTGTTGGTTTGCCGCCACGCTTTTATTCCTATCATATGTCATCGGACTATGGTTTACTCTCCGGACACACGCCGCAGTCATCTGGAACAGCGAGGTCGATGAGAAGAAAATCCACGCCCACGACGCAAGCCACCTTTTGGCTCTCCAGCAGTCCGCCGACAGGGCTCTGCGTAGCCACCAACGCCAGCCGCCAAACATTAGTCCAGAAGCTTCCCGTGCGGCTGAGATCCGTGATTCTCAACTATACAAGAAATTTGTAGGCCAGCCACTGAAACAAGGGGCAGCGCCAACCGATTCACCGGGAACAGGTCACAATGGTCCTGTCACGACACCTCACATGGTACCACCTAGAGCCAGTCTCGATAATGCCGCGACCCCGCTTGCAGAGGGTGCAACAGATCCAACCGTGGGTACCACCCAAAATGTTACGGACGGTGGCAAGAAGAGCGCAGTGGGCTCGCACGGAGCGCATTCTCAGAAGCAGTCGGCTCTCCCAGCTGTGGATGTAGAGATAGCCGCCGTCGACGTGGCTGTGACAGGTGCCCATGATGCGCCCAACTGGAGTAGAACGAAGAGTTCCGTCATATTGATGAGTGCTACAATCTTATACGCCCTTATTGCTGAAATACTAGTCGATACTGTCGATGTTGTATTGCAAGGATTCGCAGTTGACGAGAAATTCCTTGGCATAACGCTCTTCGCACTTGTTCCCAACACGACCGAATTCCTTGTAAGTCTCCAACCATCCTGTCCATCTGCATGACTAATTATTTGTAGAACGCAATATCTTTCGCCATGAATGGCAATATTGCGCTTTCCATGGAGATTGGTTCTGCATACGCGCTTCAAGTGTGTCTTTTGCAGATCCCCGCGCTCGTACTTTTCAGTGCGGTCACCGCTGCATATGTGGAAGGAGGTGACGCTGTTGAGAAGACCTTTAATCTCATATTCCCTCAGTGGGATATGGTTACAGTCATCCTGTGCGTGTTCCTATTGAGTTACATGTACGGCGAAGGAAAGAGCAATTACTTCAAGGGGTCGATTCTAATCCTCAGTTACTTTGTTGTTATTGTTGGCTTCTGGTTCTCGAGTATGGCCGATACGGACGCCATGGGCATGAACAGGTTCGATGTAATCAAGGATGGCGCTGCGTTTGTGACGGTAGGGAGGGGGAAATCGGGTGTGGCTTTTCAGCGACACGCATAATTGGACCAAGCGTGCCTCAGTCGTTCATTTTTATGGCAAAGATTTTTCGTGTGGCTTAGGTTGGCGTTGGGAAGCGTTGCATCTCCTGTACACAAACGGATCCTCTCGGGGCTAATTAATAATTTGATTTTGTAAATTATTCATTTACCGCTGGTGCAACTCATATATAAACATCCAACCGTTTCTATCATTCCGTTTGAAACACTGTGCCCAACGCTTACAGTCCCAAACGCCCTTAGCCATGGCGGAGAGCCGCGAGGCGGCACTTTTAACGCAATCTACGCCATAATTCCAAAGACCAATATGCATCCATAGCAAATCTTCAAATAAAATCGTATCAGAAAGATCTCAGGCACTAATCCTAGCCGTATAAGCCTCCCATCCCTTCTTCCTGTATCGCTCCGCCTCCGCAACCGGATCCGCCGCCCCAATAATGCCCCTGCCGACAATAATGATATCCACGTTCTTCTCTCCAATAAGTTTCTGCGGGGTATTGTACTGTTGGCCAAGGCCATCACCGCTGGCACTCTTCTCGTCGCCCGAGGGCAATTGACAGCCAGGAGTCATCGTAAGGAACTGGTCGTCCGCGGCCGTGTTTTGCGTCTCCTGGGCGATAAAACCCATCACGAAGTCCGTATTATTCCTTGCGATCTCCACACAAGCCTTTGCATATGCCTCGTCGAGTAGGTTTCCGGCGCTAGACATTTGGGCCAGGAGAAGCAGACCGCGATCGAGCGGCGCCTCCTCGATCCCAGTGAAGATGACGTCCTCTTCGCACTCTGGAATAGGCGCGCGTGGCGAATTTGCAGGTTCGTAAGACTGCGAGACGGTGGTAATCGAGACGATGCTCGCCTTGCGACGCGCCTGAAGCGCCTTCAAGTTCTTAATGTCCTCGTCGTCCTTGCCCTCATCGTCTTCGGATAGGCTCTCTGGCCTCGGCGTCCCAACCGTAATGTCCGTCTTGACCTCGTACTTCTTCTTCTCGCGCCATGCGCTCGCGGCCTCGGCCAGCGCAGTCACAATCGCTGCGCCGGGCAGGATATGCGCATTCGTAATGTGCGCCCACTCGACCGCCTTCCCTGGCCCGTCAGTATACTGCTTCTGCACCGTTGATCCAATGTCGCTGAACTTCCTGTCCTCGAAGATGAGGAAGCCGTGCTTGGCGGCCAGCGCCGCGAGTTGTGCGCCGGTGCCGGTCTCGACGTCTGAGTCCCAGTCGCTGACAATGTCGTAGTGCGTCTTGAGGACCACGATCGACGGGCCTATCGAGTTTGCTAGGCGCAGCAGGGTGCGCGCGCTCGAGACATCGGCCGAGAGACACAGGTTGCTCTCCTTGACGACCATGAGCCGGTACAGGTACGCGCTCAAGGGGTGCGTCGCCCGCCGCTCTTCGTACGGGGTCTGGGCAATGCTCCGAGACATGGCCGGTAATTGGCAGTCGGAACTGCACTGTGCGTAGAGGCGCGGTGTTCCAGTGTTCCGGGCTAGTCGTGGGATGTTGAGATGCGAGGGGTAGTTATAAAATCAAACTCTGCGGTTCGAGTTCCCATGGGTTTTCTGGGGTCGGGCTTGTCTGGTATGGTGTGCCGAGCCCGATAATGATAATTGATAAAAGTACTTTGTTATCGTCGGATCCGCCTGGCCGCTTCCCGAAGCGACCAGACGGGTTTTAAGGCAAGGGACAATTCACGTTATTTATATCTTTACCCATATATTTGATGATTGGCCACATATCAAGATTTGCGTAAATTAACTGCAGCTCTCCCGAGACGGTACGTGATCGGTGGCTGAACAGGGCGCTTTGGGCACAAATCAGTTACAAAGAATACCGAACGAATCACAGCAACATGTGCCTGAACAGTGTGTTATTCTATATTTTGAACAAGTGTGAAATTGCTACGCGATTGCCGTTACTTGAGTAAAGTGAAAGTCTATTTACATGAACGCCATACATCGCTTCCCATGGCTCATGATTACAACAGCTAGTATCCTTGCCCCGCAAGTCTAGCCCAGCTAATACCCACTATCCCAGAGATCGTCTGTGTCCTTCACCATCTCCATAACAGGAGATTTAGGCTCCATCTTCTTCATCGCCTTGCGATCTTCTCGCGTTATCAGTCGTGGTGTGATAGGCACCAGAGGAGTGAACGGCTGGTAGGGACTATATGGCGCTGCTCCAGCAGACCATGGAGTTTTTAACCCTGGCGACAGGGGCGTAGTTCGTTCCAGGACCGTTGTCTTGGTAGAATGTGAAAAGGACGGCGAAGAGAGTCCGGGGGGTGGATCGAACGCTCTGAAGGGAAGTTGTCGTGTGGATGAGGTTGCCGACGAGGGGTTGACCGAAGGGGGGCCGGGGATTGTCAAGTTCAACGGGCGGTTTGTAGCGACGGTTCTGTTGTTCGGTGGTGGTCCCATGGACATTGAAGCCAGGTTCTCTGCGATAGATCGTGTCGGCGAGACGGGCGACGGATCTGCAGTTTGCACAGTTTGCACGCTAGAGTTGTTGCGCGAATGATACTGGTAGGGCATTTGGCCCGCAGGAACCTGAGGTGGAGGTGGAGGCTGATAGTTGCGAGGGCTAAGTGGCTCTTCATCCGACGCATAGGTTGCGGGGAAAGTTGTAGAGAGAGGCGTGGCCATCGGAGAGCTAATCTTCATGCCACGGATGCCCTTTCGCTTTGGCGACTTGAGGGACGAGATTAGAGACGATGTGCGCGAGTGTGTTTTCTCGGTGCTGCTCAGGTTGGCCGGCTTGATCTTCTCCAGGCGCTTGCTGGAGGCGGTGCTCTGCCTCTGAGGCGAGGCAGATGGTAGAGGGGTTGGAGCAGGCATATCTGCTACGTTGAGTCCGGCGGCTTTAGCTTCTTCCTGTTCCATAACATGTGCGTATAGGTCTTCGAGTCCGCGGTTTAAAACCTCGCGATCTGCTTCGATAATCCGTGAATCAACTCCTGGGTTGGTCCCGGGCGAGATGGGAGAGCAGTTTTGTGCGGGGAAAACGTAAGGGTTCTGAGTCTTCTCGACAGTTGGCCACGCAGCGGTGCGAAACGCCGTGGAGGCCGAGGTGGGAGATATTGGAGATGGGTAATATGCTGCGGGATTTATCATATGTCCTCCTAGCATCTCAACATCATTCTGTTCTGATGCGAGTTCTGTTGCTTTGCGAAGTCGGCGTCCAACGAAGAACAGGGCGAGGAGGAGGCTTGCGACCACGAATACGTATGCGCCGACGATTCCACCGATTTCAGCAGGAAGAAAAGCCTTGTCGCGAAGTGCTCCAGCTGATAGCGGAGGGCCGTCTTCTGGAGATGGCGCTGGTTCCCAATCGATATTCAGCGGGTTGCCACGAGCATTTATAACGTTCTCGGCGGCTCGTGGAGCGGTGCGGGCGATTCGTGTAACAAGAGCTGGGAGACCGGTGAAAGCTTCCCGCATGGCTATTCTCACTCCTAGGAAGCGATATTCGAGTGGAGAGAGATCATCGGCACCTGAAGGGCGAAACGTCTCAAGGCGAGAAGCAGTTCATGGGATTCGAACGTGATGAAGTGCGACAGAGTCGGATGTAAGCGCAAGGGGGGAAAAGAGGGCGGCAGGTGTTGCACTCGAGATATATACCTAGCTTTCAGTGACATGGTAGGCTGGACGGGACGCAAGGTGACAGGAAGCTGTGCACCTCGGAATCGAGGGAGGGGCAGTCATTGGGTAGAGAGGGGAGAGAGGGACGGCAGGTGTCGAATGGAAGAGCCTACCAAAGTACTGTGAGCACACGCATTAAGGTACCTTTTGTGATAGTGCAGTCAATATGGAATTTGGTAGCGCCGGGAGACGTGAGCGACGACGAGATGGAGATGTTTAGTGGACGAGGGAAGGACGACAAGTGGGCGTCCCGCAATTGATGGGCGCACTGTGAGTAGACCCTGGCTTGTTTGGATAGCTGGTGTCCAGTAGTTCCGGCCTGTTAAGCGCTGATGTGAACCTGTGTGTGCCTGGGCTAGAATGGCCGATGCTGATTGGCGGGGACTGACCGCGGGCCTGACCGCAAATGGGGGGTTGAGTATGGGTACTTCCGTACTTCTGCACTCGATATCAATGCACTTGTCGGCGACTGGTGTACCGACAGGTCGATCATCTCTTCACCGTCGTAGTGGCATCACTTCCTCCTGTCAGATCACGGCTGGGTACAGTTACTGGAGTATGAACTGGATCATCACAGAGGTGATGAGCTGAGGTGACACTGTGATATGACGACGATCAGTGTGACGAGCACCCACAATGACGGTTCGCTCTTCCCGTCATCTCAGCGCCAACTGCCTCATTACCACCCGTGCAAATTTCTGTGGTAATACAATGTCATGGTATTCACTAGGTATGTAAAGTACAGTGCCCTGCTTGGCCACAGACATACATTCTATTTTGGGATCCTGGGATCACTGTATCCCTGCCATCATTGAAGCGGGAGGCCAACCTCACACCATCTAGATCTAGAACTTCCTGCCGTTCAATATCGGTTTCGCCTCCTCGCTCTTCCACCAGCTCCCCTCCACTCCTGGGAAGCCAAACTCCACCATGCTCGCCTCCTTCATCTGCACCGAGTATCCCGGCTCGGTGGGGGTGACGTAGTGGCCATTCTCCACCCTGCTGGGGTGCTCGAAGTGATCGTGCAAGTGGTCCACGTACTCCAGAACGCTCTTCTTTCCACTGACGACAACGTAGTCGATGGTGCTGAGATGCTGGGTGTACTCTGGAAGTCCCACGCCGCCCGAATGAGGCACAATGGGGACGCCAAACTTCTTCGCCATGAGCAGAACGGAGAGCACCTCGTTCACACCACCAAGACGGCAGGCATCGATCTGGCAGATATCGATGGCACCATGTTGCAGCAGCTGCTTGAAGATGACTCTGTTTTGGCACATCTCACCCGTGGCAACGCCAATGTTGTGCTTCTTCAGCGCGTTGCGGATGGCAGCGTGTCCAAGAATGTCGTCCGGGGAGGTGGGCTCCTCGATGAACCACGGCTTGAACTCTTGGAGGTGCTCCATGTACTCAATCGCCTCCGGCACGGACCAGACCTGGTTCGCATCGACCATCAGAATGTTACCCTTATCATATCCAATCACTTCACGGGCGATCGAAAGCCTCTTCCTGTCCTGTTCCACGCTTCCTCCCACCTTGAGCTTGAAATGCCTGTAGCCTTGGGCCAGGGTCTCCTGCAGCAGCCCCTTCATCTTATCCTCTCCGTATCCCAACCATCCCGCACTGGTAGTATACGCTGGGACAGCGGTGTTCTTAAGTGCCTCTTGTAGTCTCTCTGCCTTTCCTGCCTCCATCTCCTTGAGCATAGCTATCGACTCCTCGGGCGTAATGGCATCAGTAATGTATCGGAAATCGATGCAGCGAGTAAACTCCTCGGGCGACATCTCTGCCACAACCTGCCACACTGGCTTGCCCAGCGACTTGGCCCAGAGATCCCACACCGCATTGACAACGGCACCGAGGGCGAGGTGAATAACACCCTTCTCGGGGCCAATCCATCTCAGCTGTGAATCCGAGACAAGGTAGCGCCAGGTCTCTCCCATGTTGGCGACCAGCGAGGACAGCGTCCGCCCCTTGAGGCGATCAGCAACTTGTGCAATGGCGTGGCAGACGATTTCATTTCCGCGACCAATGGTGAAAGTCTACTGAGCGTTAGAAGATCTGCGGCGGGGTAATGGCGGGGTAGGGGACTCAACGCACCATGCCGTGACCGGTGAGCTCTGAATCAGTCTGGAGAATACAGTATGCAGACGAATAATCACCAGCGGCGTTCATGGCATCCGAACCAGTCCCGTCGAGGGACGTTGGAAACCTGACATCGCGGGTCGTCCAGTCTGTGATGGTAATTTCCGCCATTGTGAGTACGCGTACTTTAAGAGAATAGGGAGTGAATTGGGAGGGGAGCAGCAAAGGATATGCAGAGAATTGATGGAGGGATTTATTTTTTTGCTCAATATGGAGGTCAGGGCAGACTTATAACGGAGAAATCGGGTTTTTAGGTCGGCCCATAGATGGAGAGAATCTACCGTCCTCGGTCCCCTCTATCCCCATTCTCAAATACTTCCCCGCTCTTACTGCCGGGCGGTGAGTGTGACCACTGCTGCAACAGCGCGGAAACTGCGGGCAATTAATGTGATTGGTGGGATAATTCCCCGATCAAAGGGGCAGGAAGCGGAAGGGCGGCAGCCTTATTAGCCGGTTTGCTGACTAAGCCGAGAAAGATGGAACTTGCCCTGTATACCCCGACCCCCACGCTTCCCCACTACCCCCACGTCTCGGTGAAGCGACTCGCTTGTGGGTCGGTATCCTCTCGACCCACAAGCCAACTTCTCAACTTCTCAGTTGTTGAGCAGTAAAGTCACGACACGCCATCAGCATCCACTTCATTCTTTCCTTATTCGGGATTCATAGGATGAACGAGTCTCTCAAGTTTGAGTTAATTTTATTATCTATTGTTTGATAATTTTTCGCTATACCGCTGATTTTTGAGTCGCTCCAAATGGAGTCTCAGAGTTGCCTCCCAAGCCCAAAACCAATCTACGATAACAAGTAAAGTGCAACGCGTGGACAGCCCTCCCTAGCCAGAGAGGCTTCTAAATGCAACGCCAAATAAGTCAATCTCTGGGTATCCTCCTCCCCTCCCAACTTCCCGATTAAGTCGTCCCTGGCTTTCCAGAGTCATCTGGGACCATTATTAACCTGCCAAACGTCCTCCAGTAAAGTTTGCTTTTGCGAATTCCGAGATTGTGAAAGCCATGCTTTTCCTTGACGCGTTTTGAAATGCTCCCTGGGCGAAATCAAGCGCAGAGGCAGAGCAATGATTCGATCAACGCATCGTGCCATCTGACGGGGAAACTAGAGGCTCCTCTCCAGAGAGTACAGCTCCTTGAACATGTTTGTCCACCTCTGTCCCTCTTCCTTGGATGGCTGTGGTAGAGGGCTTCTCGCATATCCTCCATAGCCAAGGCAACCCTGCATGCCAGCCTTGGTGCCAACTATTCCTCCTTGAATGGCGGCCCAATCGCCCTTGGCAACGACCTCTTGCATAGCCTGAGCCTCAGCCAGAGCACCAGATTTGTAGAGATCGATGGTCTTGATGCAAGCCTTGGGAGAAATGTTTGCCAGTCCAGCGAGGGTACCGTGCCCACCGCCAATCATAGTCTGGAGGGTGAAGTCCGCTGAGCCTCCGAGGACGAGGAATGATGGGACGACTGAGGTAGATTTGGCCGACTTCGTTCCTGCAACGACGCGGTTCAACTTTCCAGTGTTTCCGCAGGTAAGTTTAACGCCGACAATGTTTGAGTGCTTGGAGAGCTCAATGATGATATCGGAGCTCAAGTCGAGGCCGGAAACGGCGCCTGGGTAGTTGTAGATGATGAGGGGGATCGGCGAAGAGTCTGCGACATCGTTGAAGAATTTCAAAACTGACTTTGAGCTTGGCGCGAAGAGAGGTGCGTAGTAAGATGGTGGCAGAACCAGGGCGTAGTCTCCTCCTGAGCGGTGAGCCTCTCTGCATAATTGGATAGCCTCACGAGTAGACTGTGCGCCACAACCAACAATGATTGGCAGGTCATCGTAGCCGGCATCAGCGAGGGCTTTGCGGGTCGTGAATGTCACCTCCTGGCGCTCAGCGTGTGATAGATGCACAGCCTCGCCGTTGGAGCCTTGGGTTGCAATGCCGGCGACGCCTGCTCTTGCCAAGCTGACAGCATGGCTGGCAATGGTCTCGTGGTCTACATCCTCGGAACCCTGATGGAAGAAGCAGACGGTGGGGACGTAAACTCCTGGAATGAGAGGCCGCGAGACGTTACGGTCTGCCATTTCTAGTGATGATGCGGTGGTGGAAGTACTCTCAAATGAGCTACTGTAGTGTGCTTCGGAGTCTGAGTAAACGTTCCTTGGAATTTGAGATTGTGAGGTGGTGGTCCTAATTGGCATACCGTGGGGTTGGATGTAGCTCCCAGAAGGAGACGGGGCATCGCTGTGAGGTGACATGATTTAAATTCACTGGCACCGGTGGATAATGATTGAGGAGGAAGTGGCGATGTGCAAATGGGACAATGGGTCTTCAAATGCAATGGATGTGAGACCAGAGGGCAAGAGCAGGATGATTGTGTGCTTGAGTATGGAAGTGATAATTGGAAGATGAAAGCAGAAGGAACGAAGCAAGACGAGACGATAATCAAGGAAAAGGAGAAAAAGAAGGGGGAAATCTCAGTGACTTATATGTGAATTTTTCGCTCCTCGTTGGAAATGTGGCTTGGCGATCGGGAGGCACGATGATGGGTCGAGATTCCAAGAAAATGGGCTGCGGGGCGTGAGGGGGAAAGGGGCTGTGGGGGTTAGCCTTGTCAGGTGTGGACGGGGTCGTTAATAGCGGAGATGGGGTGAGGGGCGGCAGACACAAAGGGGAGACGAAAGGACCCAGAACGACGGCCCATAACGGCCCATATACTCAATACATACATACTGGAGTGTAGCACGGAAATATACCGTTCAATACAATACAGTACAATACGTTGCAAGGGTATCAAGAATTCGCTCATAGGAATCATAGTTTGACTGTTTTTGGCCACCATTATTTATCGGCATTGGATTCGGAGGATATATATTTTAGTGATGCTATTGACATGGCAGACACTTATTTTGGGCACCTCGGAGACACCGGGTGGCGGGCAAATAATCATCCTCGAGGCAAACCAATGCAAACTGACGACGTTGCCGCCGTTGCCCAAAAACACACACGACTCACCCACGACTCGGGTATCATGGCAGGGCCTCAGGGTTACCCAAGTGGTCAATTCCAAGGCATGAGACCTCCTATACAGAGGAGCTCGAGTATTAGAAGTCGTGTATACGATATATGATGCATGAAATGCAATGCTGGAGAACCGTCGATCTTGGAAGACCCCTCACGAGACCATCTCGTGAGCGCCCCTTTGCGGCCAGACACACAAAACTGCACGAGAGCCTAGAGTCCAGAGCCCAGCCAGAGCTTGTTGGCTTGTCGGCTTGGCTGGTGGCAGCCATGTTTGTCCCAGCCTTGTACTTGTATTGAGGGTTTTCCTCGTCCAAGCAACAATAGCCGTACTTATATTATAGTGCAGTACAGTAAGCTTCCCACAGAAAGTACTGAAATCCTCCAAGACCTGCGAGAAAAGCATACGCTGTTGAGCTACTGGATTGGAAATAGAATACCATGTCGGTACTATACCTATACTTACCGATGACAGGTAGGGTAAGGCTCGTGTCCATGCTCCGATGACCGCGTGTGCAGCGTCTTGTGATGGCGGATGATGCCCTCGTCTACGCCGTCGTCGTCGTCGCCCCCCCCCCCAGTTCGATCCACCACCTCCACCACCACCTCCACGTCCAGTACCGATGACCCTTGCCACGATGACAACGAAGATACTTTCAATGCAGTGACAGGAACAGTACTCAGCTCTAGTACCTCTAAGTACCAGATGCACTCAGGCTGGGTACTCTGGGTGCACACGATCCACAAGGCTCGTGCTTCCGTGGGGGTCAACGATCGACCCTTGAACGACAGGACGAGGCCCCCAGGCGCTTCTCTCCTCTTCCCTCGTCGACTTTCCCAACATCCACAATACGGAGCATAGTAACTACTACAGTATCTACTAACTTCTACTGTAAGTAACCTTCCAATCTTGGTATACTCCTCCTTGCCGCTCTTCCTACTTCCCGCTTCCAAGTTTCAACTGACGGCCGTTTGAGCTGACTATACTCTGCTAGTCTCGCTGGTCTCCTGCTCCCCAAACCGACTAATGCATTGACTTCCCTTATCATCCATCGGTCTTCCTCTCCGTGCCTACTTCCGCCTGGCGCCTCGGCTCCGCATATCGCCCTGGGGTGACAGTACTCCGCGCTGTACACCTGCCCAATCCCCAGATCCAAGCAAGCTCCCAAACAGACAGGGCAAAACAGACAGGGAGACAGCGACAAGACAAGACAAGGGAGAGACAACCTGCAGCGGGTCCCGTGCTGGGAAAAAGCAGAAAGGGAGCTTCGACGCCACGCCAGCAATCCACCCACCTGGAATTGCCATATCATTGGCGAGCGCAGGGTGTAAGCTGGCGTTACGGAGGCGCCAGAAGGGCAACCCCAACCTCGCGAGGTTTCCTACCCGATCGCCCTCATGTGATGGGGAGTCAAATACGACGCATTTGGTTGGCGCTGCATCCCCCGTACGTCGAGCTAGAGCATCTTGACGCTCAGCTGCATTTCAGCTGCAGATCGCCTTTTGGCTAGACGATCAGTCAGTCGGGGATTGCCACTGTCCAAACAGCGGGAGTGGATTTCACGTCGGTGATACTCTGCTTGCTCCTGCTGCTGCTGCTGTGCTGTTGCGGCAGTTCCTGCACCGTTGCTGCACCCCGTGAACCCAACAGCCACTCTCACTCTCTCACTGACGTTGAATCCTCCCTATATCATCTCCATGTGCGTTTCTTTTTGGTCTCCTCTGCATCACGCGCTTCTCGAATTTGCCCTCGTGCTCGTCCCCGACTGCCCACTTAAGCATCCACGGCAAAATAGTGATTCGCTCCAAGGACTGCCTGCACTGTCGTGTACCCCTTCTCCAGAGCCCAACGACAAACATTCTGGACGCTGACACTGCACCGCACATCTCTTACACAGCCTCGTCGCACTGTCTAGAGCACCCATCGGACTCGGCCGCCCACAGTACAAATCCGCTCTTATAACACCTACAAACAGTACAGCACAGTACTCCTCACTACCCTTCACTACACCCCTACAACCCCTCCCTCCACTCCTGCCCCAGTCCCGCGTCCCAATATTTAATAATAGTGTGGGGGTCAACCTCAACCCCTGCAGTCTCGCCCATTCTCCCACGCCACCCCACAAACTGCCCTCACACACGCACCCCAACCCCAACTTTCCAAACCAACCCAACACACAACCGCCACACACTCACCAACACCACCACAAGTACTCCATCCCATCCCCAACCCCATCCCGCGCCCTCCAAAACCCGCCGACCACGGAGTGGCTGTCCACCCCATCCCTCTCTCCTCGTACCTGGCATCCCTCGCACCGACCCCCAAACCCAACACATCCCACAAAAACACACAAACCCCTAAGCGGCCCTACAACCCTCCCTAGCTCGCTTACCCCACAAAGCCACACAGACGCAGCACAGCCACAGCACCACCCTCCCGAAAATCATCGAACAGGGGCAAGGAGGGAGGGAAGCGGAAGGGGGAAGCGGATGTGGATGGGACGAGCCACACCTGGCTAGTTGGAGGCACGTGCCGCGAAAGAGAGGGTAGCTAACCCCGCAATTTCCGTTTTGGGAGGGACGCGCACGATGGGGAGGGGATGGGGCTGTTTACATGGTCTGGACGGGGTGTGCACTTTCTGCTTCTTCGATTGTTGGTGTTGGAATTGTTTGTTGCGGGGTGATGGGAGGGGGAGGGGATGGGATGCTTCGTTCCTTCCTGGGGTGTATGTGCTGCGAGGGAGCTGCTTTGTTTACACCGGATGTTCGGACTCCTTGCGCACATCGGGTGGACGTCAGCTTAACCTCGGAGTCGAACACAATGCCACTCGATGACCTCACTCAATACCAACGACCGACTCTCACGGCCATCAAACACATCAACTGGGAAGGTGCTCGCAATCGCGAAGGGAAAAAAAACGACATCCCAGCCCTCAACCGCGCACATACCCTCCTCGCCTTCGCACGCCATCTCGCACCATAAAACACAACACAGACGTCACAAGCAAATCATGGATAAAGGAAGATGAATCTTCATTCTTCAATACTCTGGCAAAGCGCTGCTGCTGCGGCAATGCCAGATCTCTAGGTGGTTCACTCACTATATGTGTTCTTGGGGGGATATCAAACGCCGCGCTAAAACAAAACACACACAACTCCAAGCCAGCCCAGCCGCCTTTTCGTTTCCATCCGGGATGCCCTTGCCCACCATCTATTCCCCCCAAAAAAAATTCACGTCTCGGGATACAATCTCACAGCCCCGCACTTTGCCGGTTGTGGAAACGGCCCCTCACTCATCACCTTCCTCCGGCCTCCCGTCCCTGTGGATGCGCCGCCATGAAGGCCTCGAAACCCTGGCTCACTTCAACCGAGCTGGTGCTGTCACTCGGACTCGCCAGTCCGCTATCCACATCCCCCGACCCGGCCTGGCCATCGCTCATCCCAAAGCCGAAGCCGTAGCCGCCACCGCCGCTACGGGCACTCGAACTCATCATTCCGCCAAGGCTTATTAAGCTAGCGGAGTGAGAGCTGCCCAGTCCGACCTCACTGTTGTCGCGCGAGAGCACTGGCTTCTCCGGGAGAGCCTTCAGGAGGCCGGTGCTGGTATCCAGCATGCCGAGTGCAAACTCGGTCAGGCCCTTCACGCCACGCCCTTCGCCATCGGCCCCGATTCCAGCGCGTGCGCTTACGCCGAGCGTCCAGCGGTACTCCTTTAGGCGCATGCGGTAGAAGTCGGCCTCTTCCTTTCCAGGGGCCGTTGCCCATAGGAGGGACCCAAAGGTTCCGATGAGGGCGAAGTTGGTCTTGGACGAAAAGTACCAGAATGCGCGGAGATGGCTTGGTGTCAACCGATTCACAAAATCCATTGCACTGATCAGCCGAGTTTTCGCGGCGGACCGGCAAATGTGAAGAATATAGGGGTCGATAGGGGGAAGGTTCGGTCCAGGCGGCGTGAGAGAGCGAACGATGCGGCGATGAAGCGTAATTTCGGTCGCAAAGTATGAGAGATGCAAGAAGCCGGTAGATGAAAGCCTACCCCCCTGGCTCCCATTGCTAAGTGGCGAGGGCGAAGATGCCAGGTTGGTGTGGCTATTCTCCATTTTCAGGCACACCGGCAGCGCAGCAAACCATTCTTTCAGCTTCAGCTGCACGGGCTTCGCCAGGGAGAGAACCATATGGGTACCAGAAGTGCCGGCTCGCGTCACATTCTCCATTGCGGCAAGAGTATAAAAGGTTTCCAGGACTTCGGCAAGAAGTTGCGACAGGGATACCATCTCTGTGAAGAGGAGCCTACCACGCTCGTGCTCAAGCACCTCCCCATCCTCGCGGTTAATATCATCGCCCGGGTCGCTGTGGTCGTCAGGGAAATCGTTCCATGTGAGAGATCGCACGGCCCAGTTTGATGCGAAGATATGAGACGGCCGTCCGTGTATGAGCGACCCCCATTTATCTTGCATATACAATGCCCACGCCAAGCGCTTCCGGAGGCCACGTTCCCAAAGCGGAATCTTCCAAGTTGAACAATCGAGATGCAGGCCTAGCTCTTGGCCGATCGCCACAAGCTGTGCTGTCGGCGCCCATTGGTCTCCCTCTGGACGTTGCGATAGGAGTAGGCCGGCTTGGATTGTCGACAACTTTGGTCGGTACATGGCATCCGCCAATGACGTACGTACGAGCCGCTCAAGCTCTCTGACATTCGGTCTCGGGGACTTGGCCAGCTGCTCGCTGTGGTCCCACCAGTTGATTGCTAGGATATACATTGCAGCTAACAGTGCAGGCGAAAACTCTTGGTATGACCGTGCATACTTCTCCAGAAATACGGTCTTTTGGATTATAGGAAAGCTTGGATGGATAACATGAAAGTACAGATCTATCAAGGCCGGGCCGTGAGGAGTGACGATTGCCTCGACGGCTTCCGAATCCTCAATGACATGCTCATACCCTGGGGTGTTGTAGTCTGGGAGCATCAGAAAGGTATCGCCATCGCTGACCTTTCTCAAAGTGCCTCTTGAAAGTAGACTCTCATCTTGAGGATCGAAATGCGACAAGTCGAGAAGAGAGGGCTCAAAGTCCGTTGTCGGCCCTATATATTGACTATAGCGATCGTTCTGTAGGCCGAGCGTGCGTTTCAGCATCGCTGGCCCGCCAATGTTGGCCATATCTTCCGTGAGAGAGCCGGCACAGGTGCTGGAGTTGCTCGATTCAGGCTGCCTCCGCTTGGATGGTTCTTCGGGTCTGTCTGGAGACCTAGATGAAAGCCGGATGCGTTAGCATGAGGCCGACTTACACAATCTAAATACAGGTAGGTGGAGGTGGATACAAGGTGGGCGCATCTCCGCGCATCTCTCTAGCGCTATATCGGGGACGAAAACGAGAAGAACATACCTCTTGGCGGTGGAGTCCTCCTTTCCCTCCTTTCCTTCTTCAGTAACAAGCTTTCTCTTGCGCGGCTGTGGACTCTGGACAAACGTGCAGTCCTGCTTGTGGAATTTACACAAGACACACGCGACTTGGCCCTCGTGTATAACGCACTTACTCTTTCGCCTTCTGCAGGCATCACACGGCCGGTCCTTCCGGGTGCGTGTGTTGGGTAGGTCACCGTCTACTATCAAGCTTCTCATGCTCGAGGAGGCCTTTGGTTTTATACTCTCCTTCGCAGGCGTGTCGTTCTTGGCATGGTTGGGTTTAGCAGCAATGGGGATGGGAGCCGTCCGAGGGATAGAAATGGGGGTCGACATGACTGCGAGGCGGCGGCCGGGTGAGAGCGCGCAGGGGACGGGGTGGTGGCGCCGATTGAACCCCACAGAAGAGTCCCCCGCGGACCGATCCCACGACACAGACACTGGGTGCCAGGGGCAGGAACCAACCGTAGGTAATTGGGATGACTTCCCCGATGGACTTTTTTTGGGGGGGTGATATCAAGCGGCAGTCCGTTAGACAAATGGATATGATTTTGCTTATGCTTCTTTCTGACCAAACGGTTATCAGATACCGACACGTATGAGGACGTTCGGCGGGCCGGCGAGGGATGTGCAAGGACGCCTGATATGCCAAATGGGCATGGTATCGAGAGCTGCGCGGGTACTCTAGAAGCGCTCTACTGGCCCTGAACAGGATAGCTCGAGGCAGAAGGCGAATGGGGTATCCGGGGAAGGCTTATCGTTGGGCTGCAGTGAGACTGGCGCAAGTTGGCAGAGGGTCGTGGGTGGTGCAGAGGCGCAGAAGTGCAGCAGGTCAGGTCGATGTTGGGAAGCGATAGATAAGAAAGATCCCGTAGGGCGGAGTTGGACGGGGTTCGGGAATATGGGGTATTGTGTGATTTGAGCGTAGTATGCGTGTGATGGTGATGATTTGTGTGGTGGAAATGGAGGAAAGGGAATTTTCGTTGCTTCGATGTTCGGGTGTTGACGGTATGCAGAGATGGAGTGGTGGTTGTTCGATAGATAGGGAAGATAGGATTTCGGACTAAAGATAGCGAGGGTTGAGTGTAAGTGAGTGAGTAGTACGGTACCGTAAGAGGTAAGAGGGTAAAGTAAGTAGTAAGGGAATTAGTTGATTAGTTGGTTGGAAGGGTAAGGTGAGAGGATAAAAGGCGGCGGAGGCGGAGGTAAGTTAGACGCACGGGCAGTGGATGAGATAAGGCAGGACGATGGGATGGGACGATGGGACGCAGTAGTACGGAATAGTACCAGAGTACGGTCCCTAGTTCTGGAGTACGTACCGGATTCTTGAGGTATTCCTGCTCCGTAAGAGGGTCGAGTCACGAGACCAGCCAATCAAGTAAGGGAGAAATGGGCCCGGGAGTTGGAGCCGACGGGGGGGACTTGCGCAACGATATAAAAGGTACAGACGGCACAGCAACAAACGGCGTAACGGTACAGCCGTGGAAGTAGAGCAAAAAGGGCAAAAAGGGCAAAAAGGGCAAAAATTTGCTGGCTATAGCTGGAAAATAGCTTGGGGCAAATATGCTGGCAAGGTGACCGTTTCCCGTTCCTGTCCTCGTGGGCTGTGCAGGATGCCTGCTATAGCTGTTTAGCTGTGGTCAAACGGCCGATGGGGTTGGGCGTGTGGCGATGAACATCACAGGTACGTACCGACGACGATGACGATGGTGATGACGATGATAGAGAGATAGCAAGCTGGCGAGACCGAGGTGATGTGCAGTTCCCGACGTCCACCACGCGGCACGGCGGAGTGTGGTATTTTTCGGTATTTGGCGATGGCGATGGCGATGGAGAAGGGGAGACGGACGAAGGGGGTAAAAGGGAAAAAGGAAGGAAGGAAGGGAGGGAGGGAAGTACTCGTTGGCAAGGCAAGGACGGACAGCAGTGGACAGTTGCCAGTTTGCATGTAGTAATGCCAAACCACTGACTGGGAGGGAGTTTGAATTGTCTGGGACAAGACGGGAACTATGACGGCGCCCTGTCTGTGGCAAAAATGTGTGTATGTGTATGTGTGTACTGTATGTGCAAGGGGGGGAGCGAGCCTCTTTTCCCTTCTTTGTCCCGTTGCTTGAAGCTCGACCAACGCCAGCATCGGTATTACACGCCCACAGCTCAAAGTACCGCCGCAACGTCCCTCCAGTATCTCCTGTATCTCTCCTGTAACGTGCAAAGCGCGTACAAATGCTACTTCGCCCCATGCACTCCCCTGTCCCTCTGTCTCATTATCCTGTGTCCTCCCGCTCGTTGGGGCGCAGAGGCGCAGACATCAAAGGGGATGAGGATGGAAGAGGATATCTGTGTGTCAACAACAACCAGGGGTCGCAGGCATACATGGAGCAACTGTGTCTTATTTGACAGCTATGAGCGGGAGAGGCAAACACGATGACCAACAATCGAGAGCCTCGCCATGCCATTCGCAAGTCACAACCCTTGAGAAAAGGGAACAAAGGGAAAAAGGGAAAATTATGATAGCTCTCCTCCTTCCTCTGTTCAACTCACATACACCCATATTGGATGGATGACTACAGCTACTCTCAGTACTCACATTGGATATGGCTGGCTGGTGGTGGAGATTCGAGGTGGAGACGCCATGCACAGCGCCGTCGGCTCGAACAGGCATTTCCTCGGTCCCCCCCGCCGAATTCTCCGCCGACTTTGTACAAAGTACTAAGGCAAGAAGCGTGCGTGCACGCGTGAGTGACAGTTCGGTGCAGAGTGACTTTGCAAACACACCCAGCAGCAGTAGGGAATGCAAGTACCCTCTTTACCAGGGATACTCCGCGGTCGCAACAGCTCACAGCGACAGCATATGCATTGAAGTTTCTCATAGCCGCTCAGCAAGCACAACTCGCAGAATTCTCACCTTCCCCCTCGGTGTTTCTTTTTCGGAGGGGGCAAAGCTGCACGTAATGAAAACGTGATGAGTGGTCGTCGAGGCCTGGCAGACAATTTCCATGACCACGACTGTCCATTTATGTTGATTAAAAAGAGAAGGTAACCTCTTTACTTAGTACGGTATACGGGGGGGAGAGATAAGTCGGAATACCGTAAAAAAACGTACAGTATGGGAAAGATAAGGGAAATATGGGGTGCAGGTTGGCCAATCAGAGGAGGGGGTGTAGTGAGGGAGAGCTTGGGGTGGTGTAGGTGGGAACCGACGGGGTGGGAGCGAGGTCGGCGGTGGTGGGTGGAGGTGGGCGGTGTTTTGTTCGCAGTTTCGAGCTGTTCCTGCTTTCTCCGGAGGCAAAGACAGGCAAAGACAGGCAACGGCAGGCAGAGCCAGGGCAAACGGCAGCAACGAGTGGGCGACAGCAGGCATCGAGTGGGACGTGCCTCCTAATAGATTACCTAATGAAGCCGTCTGACATCTTCCTGTGGGCTCGGTGCGATCGGTGCGGTCGGCGTGGTCGGTGCGCTTTGGTGGGGGATTGCCACTGCCGACGGGCACCCTTATGTAAAAGCCATGTGTAAAAGAGATTTGGAGAGATTGGGAAACTCAAACTCCCAAGACACACAATACGCGTTCTCTCTCACCCAAGAAAACGCCAATGCCCAAGTACTCCAGGTACCCTCGTATGCATCTTCTGCGCATGATGTACATGGACGGTACGTATAGCTCCGTGGTTGATGTGGGAATCCCTGGGTACGCGGAGTGCGGGGTACAGTGTGGTGTGCGATCCATCGTCAGTTTCGATACCAAGGACAGACCGATCGAGGGGGATCGAGGGAGATCGAGGAGGGATCGTGGGAATCATGGGCGGGAGTGAGGAGAGGTCTCGTGATCAATGCCCAAAAGGCGTGATTAGATTGGATTAGGGTGATTGATTAGATTAGATTGGCAATTCTGTTTGTATCACGTGACTAACACTCACTCAGACTAACTAAAGATGTGATTAGATTAGATTGTCCTTCCCCGTTTGTATCACGTGCCAATATCAACTGGGGGTGAGTGGGGGGGGAAGTGAGTGAGAAATGGCACATGGTCATCATCTCACTCATATGCCTAGTCTACCTCCACTCTCTCTAGTCAGGTTTAACTGGCTATGGTCTTGTATCCAAAGATCATATCTCTTATCTAATCTGCATCCTATATACATCTATATGTCCCTAATCCCACACTATATCACCAGCCATATCCCCAACTATGTATCATCAACCACATCCCCTCCATACTAAATGTTGAATATATAACAACCACACATCCCTCCATACTAAATGTGAAAACATACCCCCCTCCAACCACACTCACCACAGCTCCCAGACCTTCCCCGGCACAACAGTCCTCATCACATTCCAATGCCCCACCGCGCTCCTCCTCTGCGTCTCCACCAACCTCCCCGTATCATTCGCCCTCAACACATCTCCCACATCCTCCAAATCAAACTCCGCACGCAGAATCTCATGCTTGGGCACCAAATACGCCTGCCGCGCGCCGCTGCGCAGGAAGTCCCGCTCCACGGGTTCGCGGAAGGTAATCGGCGCCTCAGAGCGCGCGCGGCAAAAGAGCACCATGTTGGTGAAGTCCTGGCCCGCGGCGGCGGTCTCGGCGGCTGTGGGCGTCGGTGTCTCGCGGTAGATGCGGCAGGAGGGGAAAATGGCGAGGACGGTGCGGATGACGAGGTGGGTGCTTGGCTGGAGGAGATCGGAGGCGTAGTTCTGCGATGGTCAGTGCTGGTGGGGGGAGATTGAGAATATCTACTTACGATTGCGATGACGCCGTCGGGTTTCAGGGCGCGGTGGAGGTTGCGCAGAAACTCGTCGGTGAAGAGCGCGATGGGCTCGGCGCCGCCGGTGAAGACATCGTGGATGATGTAGTCATAGCGTTGGGCGGTGTCGTTGGCGACTTGCTCCGCGAAGTGGACGGCGTCGTCGATGACGGCGTGGTGGTTGGGTGCGAGGTCAAAGTACTTGACTGCGTACTCCAAAACGACGGGGTCGATCTCGACGATCGTCGTGTTGATGCCGTGGGCCATGAGTGCACCGGGACTGGTGCCAATGCCAGCGCCGCTGTATGGGTATTAGTATTGGTGAACAAACTCAAGGTAAAGAATGCTTACATGACTAGAGCTTGCGCCTCGCTATCAAGGACAGAAACGGGTGCCTCAATCAACCGAACCGCCTCCAGCATGGTGAATATAGCATACACCGGCTCGCCAACAACAGGATTGTGGCTCTGGGGCATCGTCCATACTCCCCCTAACAAGCTGTGGTCGCACCGCAACACGCGGAACTGGCTGCTGACACTCTCCAGAACGGAGATATAGCCCGTATTCGAGTCCTGGCGCGCAATGAGACTATAGCCCTCTGCTTGCAGACTAGAGTTCAGGGCCTGCGTCGCCCACGGGGTCTGGATGTGGGCATTGAAGACGGCTGTGTGCAGGAGAGCTGGCACTGCGTATAGCAGCAGCTTCGACGGCGCGAGGAGGGCGTAGGACGCTGCGAGCTGGACCTGCCAGGATACGCGGGACAGGAGTACGGACTTGCCGCTGGTGCTCTGGATGACGTTCGCTGACCAGGATGATGCTATCTTCAAGAAGACAAAAGATACTATCCCCGGCGCCGACTGCCACCTCCCCGTGATGCCGAACTCTTCCAATACTAACCCCACAGCAGATGCAGAGAATAGGAGAAGCGGCGCCACGGTCAACAACTCTGTAATAAGCGGCCCATATGTGGCACCAAACGTATTGCTGTAGTTAAAAAGGAAGTACTGGACCGTTGGGATGTAGAATGCGATCAACGGCAGCAGATCAATCAGCCTCCATCGCACATTCCTCCTCAACCAAAAGCTCCCCGACCACCCCAGGAAACACGCAGCATTGACAAGCTTATCGTGCCATATCGACGCCGGAATGGCGCCGTACACAGGCGACAGCGTAAGTTGCGAAACCGACGAGGAAGCCGCCGCCAGGGCGAGTATCACCACAGCCCTGACCGTGGTCCCAGCCCACTCAACGGCACGATTGACGAATGTCTCCTCCTTCGCCTTCCTGGCCAGCTCCTTCAGCTCTTTCTCGAAATTCTCCTGCGTCAGCGGCGGGCTGGCATTGCTGACGTTTGCCTCGCGCTTTTGCGACTTTGGCTTGGCCATTGGTGGTCTGGTGATTTTGTACGGGACACGTATTTGGAATTTTGACGGGATCCCACGGCTTGACCCAGCTGGTGATTGCGCCTGATTGACCACTTTCCGCACTCTTTTTCAAACTTAATGATATATTTTCTTCAGCTGGACTCCATGTTTTTGTATAGCTTGTATTGAAGCTATCGCAATATATGTTCAATTCTGGGAGTTCTGAAACATTCCGGCAAAATGTACGTAGCAATGTCGTCGATGAAACGAGCGCTTTAGCTCACAGGCAGGTGACTTTGACAGTTATTATATTGACCGTTCTTTTAGAATTGTGATTAATATTTTATCTATCAACGCCGCTCCTTCTTAAGTTCTCATTCATAACCCATAATACATGTTCTTGCCTTAAAGTCGACCACAGACTCCATACGATAAAATTGACCCAAGGTTATTATTTCAATCGCACTTTCATTACGTATTTAGTCTAAGTAGTGGTGTCTGAGATGCTGGACCAGCACCTCTCGGCGTTCCTCTCTGCCGCCTTTAATCAGCTCTGGTTTGCCATATTGGTATGTACTCTATCCATCTTCAGGGCTTCAACATAAAAATGTCTAACTCGCCTCTTCGTACACAGCATCATTACTGATGGCCTCAGCCGGAAGCCAATGCCCAGCAACCGTGTTATTATATGAGAGCTGGGTAAGTGCAAACGTGTGGAGCTGGGACACCATAACCGTTGCACCCATGGGAACCACGCGGTGCACCATGGCGTTCTGAGTGAGCATAGAAATGTACTCCTCGCCAGTAATCGACTCGACGGCCTCGTCAAAAGTCACGAGGATCAGAGCGTCGGGCGAGTTAGCGCTCAGCAGCGACGTCGACAAGAGCCACAGAGCCGGGCCGCCCGCGACGGTTGATGCGTCGGCGACGTGCAACAAGGCAGCATCGGTGCCGAGGTACGGCTTCTTAAGCTGAAAGAATTTCATCTCGCCAGTGGATCCGATATGGCCAAAGGAACCATTGCCGCCGTTTGCATTGCCAGCGAGACTGAACCAGACCCCACTCATGGGGCCGGTGGCTGTGGTCATTCCAACGGGCGTGCTGCCGACGTTTGCTGGAATCGGCAGCTGCGCCGTCTCGCCGCTGGTGGCATTGATGCGCATGATGGACGATTCTGTGTCTTGCGTGACATAGATCAACTTGGTGGACGGCTCCTCCTTGATGAACACAGGGCCTTTGAGGCACTGGTACAAATGCTGGTCGGTGGGGTTGGTGATATCTGCTGAGAACACATAGTACTGGCCGGTTTGCTTGGACGCATCCTTGAGGCCAGCCCAGATGCGGTTGCCAATCTCAAAGATACAATGCGGGCCGTTTCCCGGCTCCGGGATATCAATAGTCGTGATGATGGTCGGGGCGGCCTCGAGATTCTGGCCGGGATCCACGAGCAGCAACTTGTTCTCCCACTGCAGCGATAGCCACATCTTGCCGGGGTATAACGTGGAGGGCCACACGCCGTGTAACCCGGAGTCGCTGTTGTTTCCCATAGGGAACGACTGGAAAGCAATAGGCTCCTCGGTAGTCGGATTCAGCTCAATCTTGATGAGCTGGCTGTTAGACATTTGCGACAGTAGCACAAAATTCGAGCCCGGCACACGAGCAAACTCGTGCGTCTCAGAGGCGGCCGGCATCAGATACTCGGTGAGGCGACGGCTCACGAGCGAAGTCGCTGAGTTTTGGGACGACGCCGTGCTGGCGCCGAACGCCAGCACGACAACGAGCGACTTGAAGATATGGGACAACATAGTTGGCGTTCTTTGCTCAACATTTTTGCCCATCGGCAGGATGTGCTTATATACATTTCATGTGTTGTCGCTACTGCTGACTGTGCTTCGTGAGCTGATGAAGTCGTTTGATAGGAGACTGGATGCTTCATGTGTCTTATTATTTTAAGACCCCAATGCATATCTGTTGCCCTGTTGGGAGGGCGCCAAACCCACCAGGGCGAACGGTGCGGCTGATTTTGTTGATCGCCGGGAAGCTGTGAGACAATACGGTACGGAGACAATACGGTTTGGAGACTGTACAGGACCGTGCTGACGGCGTGGAAACCGTAGTGACCCATCATTGCAATTGGCCTTTTATACCTATTTATATCACTATTTAATGATTACCTATCTTCTACACTTTCACCGATACGATAGATACAGCGATCTTAGCCTACGCAGTGAAAATCAAAAGCCAGGGTTGATCGAGTGGCTGTGGGGAGTATCAATTGAAAGAAGCAGCCGCTGGTGGTGATGTTGGGATAGGGCTACTTATTAATAGCAAACATATCTTCCCAATATGACATTGAACTCGAGTATTGACCGAAAGCCTACAAAGGTACTATACAAGATAGGCGTATTTTTCTGTGTAGTATTACATATTGCCACAATACGACGTCTTATCCCCTGCCGCTAAAGCTTCCACCCTGTCTTTCCCGTTCGACTTGCTCATCGAACTCTCGCTGGGCAGCCTCCCTTGCAGACATTTGACGTTCCGCAGGTGCCTGAGAGCTACTGGCCGTATCGGCACCATTGCCCCATCCGTTTTGAGAAGAGACATCAGCTCGAGGCTGCTGACTAGACTTTGATGAGGATCCTTGCTGCGTCCCTTGCCGCCGAAGGCGGTCCCATGCTGATTCGCCTGGAGCCATCTCGTCTGTTACCCCCACACCGCCAGTTGGAGATGCGTCATCGAAGCCTCCGACCTCATACGACGGCTCTTTCTCCGTAGCAGGTGCAGGCCGAGCTGCTCTTCGAGGTGCAGCGCCTACGGGGCTTTGTGCTGGGAGTTGTGACTCTCCTGGAGTATCCGCGCCTAGAAGCCCCCCGTTCGATGGGCCATCGTTGCTCGTCCCCCAGTATGAGTCGCTATTGGGACTGGCGTCGTCTCCAGTGGCTTGACCCACAGGCTTCGTTTGATCCCCACGAAGAACTGGTTGCGGTGAATGTCCTCCCGCTGTTCTGGGGGCGGGCCCTGCCGCCTTTATTTCCGCCACAAAATCCTTCAACCTCTTATCCGCGGAAAGACCAACAGCCACGACGGAGGATGAGTAGACGGAAACAAACATCGACCCAACAAGAACTCCAACAGTGCAATATGCAGCCGCCCTCGTTGCATGCCAGAAGCGGACGGCATCCATGCCAGTCACCAAGGCGAGTTTTGCGGATGGGAAGACTTTTGGGTTGAAGTTGACGGGGTTAGGCTTGACAAAAGGGAATCTGAAGGACTTTTTGGTTCTGTACGCCTGTATCATCCCACAGGAAAATCCCGTGACGGGTCCGTATGAGAACAATGATAGATGCTTTGCTGTCCAGTATGCTAAGGCGGAAGCTTCGTCTGCTGTTGGCGGTCTCCCAAGGGTATCCTGAGCACCGGTGATGGCCCGATCGATGGCTATAGCAACCTTTTGATCGTCGAGACCCATAAGCCGAGCCCCTATGAATGGCCTTGGGAGGTATGTCCCCTCGAACCTTTGCAGGTTCGGGGGCTGTTTGAATTCGTCATAGCGATCGTTGTCGGATTGGGGAGTAGGGTCTTGGAATCCACGGTCGGGTTTGGGGTTATTGGTGTCGTTGTATACCATTGCGGGCTGATGGAGTCGTGGAACTCCAGGTAAACGTGGAATTCCGGTGGTTGATGTAATGTAGTAGGCCCTAAAGATTTGTAGGGAAACGCGAGCTGTCAGTCAGTCAGGAAGGTCTGGTGGGATGGAATAAGTTCTGAAGCTCCAACCGGCGGGTAAAACTGGAGACGGCGGAGGTACTGACGTAGCTCCGTGCACCAGGGTCGCCCAGAATCGCGCTAACACTTTTTGGTACCAACTACGGCTCCATTGAGTTATTATGGGCTACAATGACAACTATAATATTTTTGTCGGGTACTAACATAATATAGAATGTCCTATAAGCTGGTACCTGCGAAATTAGGAAAGTTGGATGAGAAAATTATGAGGGCTATCGATGCGCATACCGAGATGCGGAAGACTGAGCCAAAGTGGCTTGTATATATGCATTGAACCTGCTCTTAAAACTTATGGGTATCTGCTTACTCAAAATTCCAGGTCGCACATACCAACGTACATACGTTGTCATTATATGATCTACAGCAGCCGCATTACTGCCACTGTTGATCCACGTCCAATCCGACTCACCTGAATGTGTTCGATTCTCTCGTCCTGTTGAGAGAATCGCCCTTGATTATTCGCCCACGAACGCGGTCAACTTCTTTGTCAACGCGCTTGGCCACTGCAGTTCCTGCCCCAACCAGCACGCGGCTAAACATGAATAGTGCAGCAACGGACAGGACCATGACTACAGCAAACGTAACCCAGTACGTTTTGACTGTATAAACGCCTTCCAGTTCCTGAATTTGCACAGAGAAATAGCTGGTCATGAGACTGACCGGGAGAAATAGCACGCCTAGTTTAGAAAGCAATGTCGCGTTCGATGTAAGCTTCGCTGTAGCCATCGAGTCCTTTTGGGTTGTAATGTTGAAGTACTATTGCGAGTTAATACAGTGGAAGATGAAATAAACTGGGAGCAATGCTGCACTTACTGTGTTATGTAGCCCTTCTATCTCGCCAATTGCCTCCTCCACATAATTGAGTACAAGAAACCTAATGTTGTCCTGCAAACGTTCGAAGCGGCGGCATGCACTCTGAGTCACCGAGACGTGCTCGGGAGAGGAAGCCCCGCCCTCTTTGTATTCGTATTTAAGTATTCGAGTGATCAAGTTCTCATAGCCCTTAAATAAATGCTGGTTTGATCGCAGTAGTTTTCCAAGCTCATAGAGTTTTGGGATGATCTCTTTTGCTAGTGCATCAGGCCGATTTTGGTCCTGTTAAAGTTAGTTCTATCCAGAAAATATACTCGGGCTAATGACATACTAGGCCGGCCATAATTTTCCCGCGCTGTTTATGTTGTTAGTGAGAGGAGGTAAGTTTACGTCTGCAAACTTACCAGTTTCTCTAGGTTCCCCTGAAGAACCATCAACAGCGTGTAGGTCGCCGTCCAATCATCGAACAGATAATAGAATAGATTGCTGGCACCTTCAATACCAGTGAGTTCCTTAGATCCCGCACGTTGCCGTAGAGAGATAAGCTCGACACCGTCAGCTGCATCCCACCCAATTATCGAAAGCTGACTTAGAACACTCAAAGTGTTCTTGCGGACGGTTTTAATATATTTCGAGTCCACATCTTTGGATCTGGGATCTTCGTGGAACGAGATAACAGTAGCTGCTTTAGATTAGCGGTAATTCGAAGTAGAACCTTGTAGAAAGATATACCATCGTCGCAGAGGACAATCCAAGACCACAGTCTCTCCGGTTCGATGACTCCGGAGTTGCGCTCTATAGGATGCATCCAATTGGCACCTATGCAGATAACTTTCAAGGGGTTAGAGAGGCGCACACACATAACGATCTCCAACACATGGACCGCACTCACACTTTTCACCAACATCAATTGACTGGTAGCTCGAGAAATTTGCCGCAATATTAAAAAAGTTTCTAGTGCTTGGCTTTGCTGCTTCCAGAGTGCTACTCAGGCGAGTGAGGGGGGTGGGAATCGCCTGTTCGACATCATGGACGCTGGGAGCGTCGAATTCCTTTTCCGCCGTAAGGTTCTCTACTGGCGCTTCACTCGAATTCGTTGGAGGGGTAGTACGTAGTATAGCCTTAAGCCTCTCACTAAAGCCATATCGAAGACCGATGGCATCCACAACATCAGGTTGCAAGTTGGGTGCCCAAACGTTTCTGGAGAGATCAGTTTCTTGTCGGCGAACCGCAATGGCGTGGTTGACACTTACATCCACCGTGCTGGAGCCCCTTCGGTCCTGGGCGCACCGCCCACCTCCATAAGGGTCTTGAAATCATCTGAACCAACGTTTGAAGCAATCCAAGACACGCGTGACCCGAAGTCGACCACAAAATTCTTCGAATCTTTTGCGGCAGCGCACTCAAGCGCCTCCCTGTAGCCGACAGCTTCGTCGAATTTAACAAAAGAATCGAAAGTCGGCATATCTCACGAATGGAATCTCGCTCCCAGTGCTAGAAATGGGGAAAACTAAAGTCGTGAGGCCGTTGTGGCATGGCGGATTATAAATATAAATATGTAGAGGGGAAGGACATGGGGGTGAGGGGGCTATGGGGGCGGTTTGCAGGTTGCGCGCAAGGCTGCGGCTCTCAGCTCCTTCAGCTTCAGGAAGCGCCTGGATGGATGAGACAGGGGTTGTTTGGCTGGGTGTGGTGGTACGGGAGGGTGCAGTGACCGGCGCCAGCAGCCTCGGGGCGTACTCAGGCGTACGGGCTATGAGCGGGCGCTTGATCACTCGACGCGCTCCCGCATGTCACGCCCCAGTTCCCTTGCAAGGGACCCCTGCACACCGTGTTTCTTTTATCACGTGAAATATTTCAAAGGTCTTGTCGGTCGATGTACCCCATAGTCCGCATGTGCTCCACGAACATGCTTAGTCATCCAGGCTCCTGTGTTTATCTTATCTGTGTTCCGTACGTCACCAAAAGTCTTGTGAAGCTGTGAGCTGAGCTTGGAGTCCAACTAAGCTGCCCCCCTCACACGCGCATGTAACGCCCATTGAACTGCGGACGCGCAATGGTAGACGGCATCAATGGTAAGATGTGGCATCCAACGGTCGAGAGGCCGATGCCTTGGCTGAAAATATTCGACATCCTATCTAACACTCCATAGGACTTGATATTGAGACCCATCAGACTCGCGTCGTCCAGGTCCGCGAGGAAAGCCTATATTAACACGGCCCTTTTTATATCAACTTCTGCTACGCTATTTGGCCTGGCCATTGTTGCTTATGTTCTATTCTACGTGAATTATATTCCAAAGATTGGAATTGAGCGCGAGGTCCATCTCCAATATGGGTACGTGCAGGCCCCCCATCCAGCGAGCAATCCCCGCAAACACACTTCAGGACTGATATAGCGGTCTAGGGGCGATGCGTCCAGCCCTTACGGGCTCGTCTCTCTAGACAGTTCTGTCATGCCAGAGCAGGCGTACGATGTTCTGGTCGAAATCGACCTGCCGACTTCACCAGCAAACAGCGAGCTTGGAAATTTTATGGTGGACATGGTAATGCTGTCGTCTGAATACAAGGACTCGAGCCGACCTGGGACATCGACGAGCCGGCCGTCTGATCTTCACAGCTGGATCCCAGCTGGATCTATCCTATTCTCATCTCGACGCCCTGCCATTCTCACGTTCCGATCCGATGTCGTGAGCCTCGGTAAACAACTCGCTGGCCTTCCGCTATATATCCTGGGCTGGCGTCGCGAGTCCGAAAGGCTGCGGATTCCGATGGCTGAAGGGATCATCTTTGAAAAGGGGCATAAGAATGCCCCGAGGAAGGTGTACATTGATATACAGTGTCGCCATCAGCAGACCCTTCAAGTGTATAACATACGTCTGTTACTCCGCGCAAAGTTCTCGGGTCTTAGATGGCTTATGTACAACCACCGGATATTATCTTTCGTGGTATTCACAACTGCATTCTGGGCTGCAGAAGTCTTTTTTGCTCTTGTCGCCTGGATTCTATTGCAGTCAACGTTCAACGCCAGCGAGAATCAGACTTCCGCCGTGGAACAAAAACACCAGGGTGGCAGCTCAAAGCTCAAGACTGAACCCTTTGATGATGATATTCTAGATACTGATGATTCAGATGTATATAATGGGCCACAAAGATACCCAACATACGACAGACGGTCACCTGTGCGACATGAACCCCAGATCAAGAAGGAAGATGACGAGAAGAACGTATTGTCAAACGAAGCCCGCGTTTATCCTAAAACAGAGCAAGCCGATGATGAGTCTGAAGAGCCAACCTTTACGAGTGACATATTCAAGGAGGGAAGGTCAGCTTCTGGGGTTGGGACAAGTTTCGGCGGGACCCCGTCTACAGCAGCTCAGAGGAGGAGGTCCAGAACCGCGAGGGAACCTAGCCCAGAATTTTGATTTCAGGGTTGGGTGTGGGAGACTGGTGTTGGAACAGGTTTCGGTGGGGCCCCGTCTACAGCAGCTCAGAGGAGGAGGCCCAGAACCGCGAGGGAACCTAGTCCAGAATTTCGATTTCAGGGTTGGGTGTGGGAGACTGGCGTTGATTCATTATACCCCAATTCCAATAATATTTCGCACAATTAGCATAACCAATTAATATAGTAACGGATGAGCATACTGTGCCAAATGCGGAATTGTCAATTGGTTTTATACATTCTACAGACCCTACCCTTTATGTCGCAGACTAAGTATATCCGAAAGCTTCACTTCTCCTTTACCACCCCATCCAGCGGCGCCGCTCTCTACCTCTGGCCTGACTTGGACATACCATGACCATGCTCTCCTATCTAGCTCATCAGCGCCAATATGCTCGCTCCATGAGCCAAATAGGAGTTCCAGTGCTCCAAAAAGCAATCCCAGGTTTCGCTCTTTCTCCCTCTCCAAGGCAACTCCAGTTTTTTTCTTGGTTGTTGCATCTCCAGATGGTGCAAAGGCTTTCATGATATATGACCTAGCACCATCGGGTTGATGGATCGGCAACCCAGCACCTACGCTTCCTCCAGATGAATTCGTGGACCTCATGGCCTCAAGATCCAGACCCCATAGTGCTTCGTTGCCAATGGTTCCTGCTACACGAAGGCGCTGCGAGAGTGCATCACGACACACTTGTGTCATCAGCTTCCATCGATCAGTTCCAAGCATAATCCCGCCATACCATCGTGTAACTACCACAAGAATACCGACGAGGTCCATGGATTGCAGTATAGTAAGGATATGACGGCCTCCGCCACTCTCGCCATCGTCGTGACATTCTTCTATGATACCGCCGTGGTCACCTTGCACACGCCACGCCGTAATATTGTGGCTTGCATCTCGTAGTTCGGGGTTGTCTGACATGAGCTCCTGCTTCAGAGACCGAGCTTCGGAAGCCGACCTTATCCCAATAGCTCGGCCACTGAATGTCGACTTTTTGAGTGTAACGCTTTGGGATACAGCCCAGCGTGAACCATCCATAGTGGTATTTGTGGAGTCGAGGCCTTCACTGGATCCTGAGATCTCTGCCCCATCATTTGCTGCCGAACTTTCACCACCGGGCCTACTCGCACCAGAATCTCCCAAATAGTACCCATCCCGTTTCAAAACGTGTACTTCGCGCCCCATAACCTTCACTTTGGGCTGGCCTTGCCCCCACCCATCATCTTCGGCACTCGTGCCTTTTGTAATTCCTATGCTGGCTGCTTTGCTCCTCGAGTTGGCGCTGACAACCGCTTGTGCGAGGCTCAGTCTGCTTGATAGCGGTTGCTCTGGCTTGGTATATTCCAACAGTGTAACTGCGAACGCAAGAACCAGAGGCGCACGGTTGGTCACCACCGTAGTTTTGCTGATCTCCTCTTCATCAGACGAAGGAGCGGGAAGCTCGAGCTTTGCCTCGAGCTCCTCTGGGGTTTGCGGCTCATGATCGAGCTCATATGCCGATTTATTGCGCTTTACATGAGTTGGGAGGAGGCTATCCGTCGCCGCACGTTTCTTTGACGGATCTTTGATGCTATTCTTGGCCGCTGTATGTAACTGCTTAGCTGCTTTATCGTCGCCAATGGCCTCTGTCACCTGTGCAAGGTCAGATTTCGCAATATCGGCAATGCTAGGACAATGTAAGTCAATAGTCAGTGTTGATGTGCATCACATGGCCCAGTACCTCCGGATATTGGCCGCTTGCAAGGACTTGACGCGTCCCATGGCAGCCATCATAGGCAGCTTATTTCGGCCGGTGGTCATAAGCCGTAGTAGGTCCCGGAGATCTTCTTGGGACGCCATAGTAGGAGATGCTTGGGGTATTCAAGTGTAAACCACGTATGAACCTTCTCGAGTTTGAAGTTCCAACGATCGCCAGCCCACCTAGAGTACCTGGCTGACTCGTCTGATAAGATAACACACGCACCGAGTACTGTATTATAAGTTGCGGTATGTGCAACGCTGGTCGTCTTATACCACGAGAGTCTTTGTACCATACGATCCAGACTTTAAGTAGTTGGTTGCTGTTTACTATATCGATTACAAAGTATTATTATCACAACGGTTAACAAACATAGCCCACAACAAGATCTGGGTCCGGTATATCACGTGCAATATTTATGAGCCTCCGTTCACTACCACTCAACAGACTTTAACTATTATTCCGTACATCTAGGACTTACAAATATATTCCGTGAAGCACCGCTCCAGATGTTCATCCCCGCCTCATTATTCCGCTGCTATCCTCGCCAGCATATCATTCACCCACGGCGGGAGGCGGTACTTGAGAAATCCAGCGTACATTGTCAAATCCTTTGCTTTCCGTTTCAAGTCTTCAATCATGTGCCGCCTAGTGCCATCATTGCTGTTGTATTGAGAGTTTGCAAGTCGAGACCGTTGTTCCTCACAGCTGCGGCCCGTCCACATGATGAGATTCGGAATATTTCTCGTTATGGTTTCTGGGAACGCAGCGTACTTGCCGGCAAACTGGCGGATGATATTCGAATCTCCATGTGCCTCAAGGGGGAGTATCTGGAGACTCGCAATAATCTATATTGTCAGTATTGATCTGTATATTCAAGACTAGATTATAACTTACATCCAGAGCGCCTGTCCAATTCTGCGCCTCCACTTTACTCTTCGCTTCATTCATTCTCAGAAGAACACGACACGTTTCTTTGTTGATTGGGGTAATCTTCTCATGGTACATTGGCTTGCCATTGTAGATTGCTGTGATCGTCTGCGCAAGTTTAACAGGATCTTCCACGGAAGTAAGACTCAGGCTGCCACGTTGACCCTGGATGCCCTGGTCGGGACCAGCTCGGAATGATGGTAGAGTCGATTTTTCTTCGCCAATTTCGACAGCGACGGCCTCACTTAGGGCTCTGTTGGTGATGGTAATAACATTGTCATACTCTCCGGCCAGGTCATACAGCAAAACAGCGTCTGTAACTCTTCCACTATCATCTGCAACGCTAGCTGCTTGCATGATGACGGTACGCATGAAATCATCGGTGTCGACCAGGTGAAGTAGTTTCATTCGCTCTTCAATGGCACCTGTAATCCGTTGGCCATCCAATCGCATATCTCCTAACAACTTGGCAAACTCTCGACTCTCCAAGACAAGGCCGCGGAGGCTTTCATGGCACGCCAAGACTTGTTGGCTCCCGATGCCACCTGGTAGATCGCCATTCAGGCAGATCAATGTGAGGTAATCGACAGCGGCCGTAACATTTGCTGAGCGGAAATCTCTCGTATACCATCCGATCATTTGAGCAAAGTTGATTTGTGGCCGATCAGTAACACTGGTTGTAAGTAATCGGCCTTCCGAGGTGATAGGGTCTGAAACGTTAAGCAGGCCGTAGTAACCCAGGCCAATTGCGAAATGTAGAGCGGCTGCATAATCCATCTCGTACAGGGATTGGATGGCGTACTCGAAACGGCCACAGATAATCTGGAGATAAAAGTAAACCCCAGAGGATGCCTTCTGTTCAACTGGGCCCTTGGCAGCAAGAAGGTCCCCAAGATCCTTCACCGATTTTTGTACATTCGTAAGGGTGAATACATCACCGGCATGTTCCTCTGCAAGATTGACCTCCCTTGCAACTACAAAGTGCAGCCAGGCCCAATCCATTAGATCCTGATGGAGGCCTGCAAATGTCATTTCTGTGAGACCACATCTTCCGATGACCTTGTAGCACGACATGCGGAACGGGTCCACTGAGTTCTCGGGGGCAATGCGAAATCTCTGGCCGTACTCATTGTTGATTCGGTTGTGCATATCAGGCGGAAGGCGTCTGTCTGGGTTTCCGTTGTACTCGGAGATGTAATGTGGAAAGTAGCGGTCGATTGCACGGAAAGCGTTTTTGTTCGCATGTACATAGTCTGCGGCTTCTTGGACGTGACCAGTGCGTAGTAAATAGAAGATAATGGCCCACACTGCCTCTCCATCCAGAGTCTGTAGGCCGGTGCTGTCTGGAGCAAGGTCTTTGCGTGATGCTCGTAGTCGGACGTATGCCTTCACCTTGCTCAGAACATTCGGAATGCCGCCAAGGTTAGCTTCCCTGGGGTTCTTAGCAAGCAAGCCCTCCATAGTTTGAAAGCACTGCTTCTCCAGGTGGCGAGCAGTCCCTCTCAATATCCTCTTCCGTAGGTCAATTGCAGCCACAGAATTCGGGGCCTCATCGGTCCAAGCACTGGCAAACTGTCGCTCTTTTACCACATTAGGCTCAGAAAAGCTTCGGAGGTCCGGATGCTCTCCGACAATCTCGACAACTGCTTTATAGGCATTCAGAACCTGCTCAGTATGGTCGCCGGGATTTTGAGCTTCTACTGCTCCGAATTCGTGCAGTAGTGGGTAGGCACTCTTATGCAACCTTGATTCATTAAGGTTGTTTATCTTCTCGGCAAACTTGATTTCTTTCTCTCTCAGTAGACGACCCGAAGGCATCGAAGACGAAGTTGTATATGCTGGAGCCTTGCCGTCCGAGTCTGTGGCCAGTGACTGATGTAATGAACCGACAGGACCGGCTGTCCCAATGACTGATCTTTGCATGGACTGTCTCTGGTAAGCACTACCGCTCAGGCTGTCAAAGTTTCGACTTTCTTCGGAGCGTGTGCTTTTGTTTCGTCGAGAACGTCCAAACCCACCGCTGCCATTTGTAGTCGTGTCTCCGTTCTTCGTCGCTCGCTCTTCGGCTCTTGATTTGATTCCAAAGTGCTGATAGATGCGATTCCTTTGAGAGTCCCACTCCATTGACGCATTTTCCTCCAAGAACCTATCGAAATCGCGCGCAGATCTAGAAAGCCCTTCAGCTATCATACTCAAAGTGGTTTGGGTCTGGAGTTTGGTAATATAACTGTCCACGTCGGTATCAGCGTCGGTTGGTTGAGGGGTCCAGTCCTGGCGCTTTGTTTGAGAGTCGAATTGGCTTAGATCTCGAACGGCTGAGCCAGGTTCCACACCCGATGCGGCCAAAAGATAATGAGCCCTTCCATCGGCCCCATTTGTCATAGATGGCGGTGCAAGCCTCTTGATGCGATCTCTCAAATCGCCGAGCCCAAGCTGTAAGCTTGGGAGTTCTTCAAGGCTGTTGTCGCCATGTGTTCTCTTGCGGCTCTTTTGCAATAGAGTGTCGAAATAAGCTCCAGTTTGTTGGTTTGGGCCTTGGGATTGCCGTCCACTGTCGGTTGGTTGCTGGGTGTTCAAAGCTCCATTGCTGTTTTGCTGCCCGCCCGTATTTAATGTCGAACCAAACAAAGATTGCGCTGCTTGTGGTTGTGACTGGCCCGTGGCTGTGGAGCCAAACAGAGACGCTGTAGGTTGTTGCGGTTGGGGGGGGTTGCCAAAGGGGCTTGAGGTAGGTTGAGCTGGTTTGGGTGCATTAAGTCCGCTGAAGAAATTGGTTCCTTGCGAAGGAGCAGGTTGGTTCGCTGAGCTCGCAGGTTGGCCGAATAAAGACATATTCACTGCAGCCAATCTTAAGAGCTTTAGCCCTCAGGAAAGATGCGCAGGATGTTTGTGAAGTTCGGGTGGGGGAAGTGCGTTTCGTTTGCTCTAAAGCTTTTCTGGCCGCCGTTGACTTTGTTTATACAGTCGCGCCGTCCAATAAGTTATGCCCCAGGCACCAAATTCCAGCCTAAGGAAGCCAGGGTTCTACTATTCATACATGTCAACAGGCCCACTCCGAGACTTCAAAATGACCGTAGGTTATAAACTACATTACCATCATAGAGAAGTTTTAATTCTACATTATATTAAACACAGAATTGCGCACAATATATCCAATCGGTGTTCCTGGTGACCGACTGTCACGGCCTGTAGTGTAATTAAGCTTAAGTGTAGCTTATCTGATTAGGCCTCTAATGAGTCCACCGGGTTCCGTCCAGAACCTCCTTCCATAACACCTGCTCTACTCGTAGCTTCCTACGTGCCACTGACGCACCCCCTCAATCCAGTCAATCCTTCTGGCATCAACCATGAGGCTCTCTGCCTTCGTGGTGCTCTGCGCATCTGCGATTATCGCCCGAGGACAAAGCGATACCGATCATCCATCTGCGACAATTGTCTCCATTCAACCCATCGATGCTTCCGTATCTTCAATCGACTCCCTTGCGCACATACAATACAACCCCACCACCCTCGAAGCTGCTATTGCCTCATACGACCCTCCTGATGTAGCACCAGGTGCAGGTCTGGCTCGAGTCGGCATTTACGACAAGGCAGCGAACACTTGGGCCTCCTCGACTTCAATTTTATCCATGGAAAACTTCACAAAGGGATATGCGCCGGTCATAACGCTTTCTCTTGGTCCGGATGGGGGCGTTATTGGAGTCAGCTGCAAGAGCGAGAAGATTGATGCAGGGCACACGAGGGATTTTGGGCCAAAGGTGGCAGTTAGAAGGACGGCTGATGGGAAAACTCCAAATCTCAACAGGCCCATCGCACTATCGAAGGAGGGCAAGGTCGCGGAGGAGGTGCCCGAGAAGACATTCATGCAAAAGTAAGTTTATTCTATTAATCGTCATAAAGCCACTTCGCTAATATGTTTGCCAGATACTGGGTGGTCGGGATGGGTATCCTCCTGGTGCTTGTGATGACCGGCGGAGGAGATAAATAGGCATATTAGACCTTGGATTGGGAGAGTTTTATAAGGATATTCAATAAACTTCCTATTGAAAATAAGCGTGTTTGGCTGCTGTGGTGAACAACATTTGCTGCTTACGAGTGAAAGGTTCAAGTTTAATAGAAAGTTACTGACGTACTTATCAACTAATTAGACCATTCCAAGACAGCACATCACATCTTCGGGCGGTCAAAGAGTCTGGAAATTATTGGTGCATACGCATAATAGCTTTGTGCGCCTACTTTATAAATGTTGTAACAACTTCCCCTGTGCTCACTACTTCACAACTCTGTCTGTACATCACTATGCTATCTCACAAGCTCGGAATATACGCCATTGCCAGTACTTTGAGAGCTCGAAGTAGTACCTTTAGTTCCCTCCCTATCCTGGTGAATTCTCTCTAGTGCGGCGTGATACTAGATACTGTTAGTAATCATGGCCCCAACCGTGCTACCCTCCTCCTGTGGGAAGTTCATACCTTATAGCCAAAGTTTAACACCAGAGCAACCAGTAAGGCAAAGCTGACAACCAATGGTCCCACGAAATTGTCGAAGTCCTTTCCACTTCGTGCAATGATCATGTTGCGTCGGACGAAATGGATGTAGTAACCCCATAACCCAGCAAAGGCTGCGATAATGATATATGCAATACCCATATATTCCGCAAGCGTATTTTCGCCCGCAGCTGTATAGAGGCTTACAGCAAGAGCACCCAGTAATATACAAATGTGCTGCCATTTCAGGAACGTTCGTTCGTTTGCGAGCCATACTTTCGGTTCCACTTGTAATGGGCCTGAGTCTTTGATCAGGATTCCGGGCTTGGTGACACCGGGTGGTAAAGCCTTATGCTGCCTGCGTGATTGTGCATATCTTGAGAGCGAGAAGGAAGGGAATACAGATGATGTGGTACCATATCCACTGATACCCCCAGCGTCTTGGTCTCCATCCTCGTCATCCTGGGCCTTCCCCTTTCCTTTCCCCTTGCTCGCTACATCTGCCATAGCTCGGGATTTCGAAGCTGCCTCCGAAGCGAGTCTATCGGTCATATATGACTTGCCCAAGGGTGATCCTACGGCCGCCTTATAACTCCCTTTTCTGTTGCTGGCCGAGGCCATATAGCTCCCAACGAGTTGTTCATCTTCAGCCTTTTGTGCCCTCGCCACCTCTTCTTCTGCAAAGGCGTCATGGGGATCCTTTCGGATATCCGTCTCCACGTCGCTTAGCCAGAAAGGAAGGCTGTTCACATAATCCTCAAACAACGACGCAACGCCATGTACAAACTTCGAGAAGCGTGGCGCCTTGTGCACGAGATGCGAAGCCATCAAGTCCTGGACCCACTGGGGGGATTTTTTCCCGGAATTTTCCTTGACCTTTATTTCGAGCACAGCATATGGAAATCTGGATATTTCACCTTGATTGACGTTTGGGAACGGAAATTCCATCTGTGTGTTATCAATATCTGTTCGATGCCAGCTGTCTGGGTTTCGACACGGTCGATCAGGGTCCAGAGAATCCTCCCGGATGAAGGCTAGTTCGGTATCAATAGAAATCCTCACCCGATCATCCAAGGGTTTTTGAAACGCTGTACGAGTGTAATTGGCTCTCAATACCGGATGGAGATTTCGTTCCTTGATAAATTCTTGGATCTCGTTCACGGATCGCTGGTAGTCGGCTACCTTCTCTTCTGGTTGGCCTTGTCTTTCAAGTTTCTGCACATGCTTCCCCATCTTATATTCGCCAGTTATAAAAGGTTGAACATATTTCTCCTTGATCGGGAACCGCTTTTCCTCGCTATTCCCGGCATCGTGGATTGTCTTCTGTTCAAGCAACAGCTCCGGTTTGTCGTTCAATTTGCCATACCAACGAACTCGGAGCGAGGAGGCGTCCGCGGTTGCGTTCACCTTTTGGGAATATAAACCGAATTGAGAGTTGTCAAAGTATAGAGATGTGATGGTGGGATCCCCCTGGGAGGCATCGGCCTGGTTTGAGGACTGTTCACTATATACAAGCACAGGTAGGCGGCGTAGGATGTATGTTTTGACCTCCAAGAGGTTATCAGGGTGGACCCAAACTTTGGAGATATGTTAGCATCCCAAATTTCAAATAGATCCAAAAACCTCACATTTGTATGCCATGTACTTTTCGCGGTTCTGGGGGTGCGGTTGCGGTAGTATGTCTACAGTCGATGGGGTCTCTCCGTCCCCAGCACTGGGCACTCCTTTGTCCGCCCTATCCTCGAGGTTTTGCCGAACAATGAAATACATTACGGACAATTTGTTGATCATGGGGGTGTAGGCTTGCTCTGAATTGAAGGGCCGCTTTGATAGGTTGATTTGCAACATTGGGCGGACTTTATATTTGTTCCCTCGTTTCCGGTCGTGTTTCTTAACAATCTTTAAGAACCCAGTATAGTTCAGAGCGCTATACTTCTTGAGCTGGTTCGCTTCATTCGTTATGCTATCCAGTTCATCTTTGATCTCCTTGAACTTGGCAATGTCGGCGCTATCGGCACCCTGAGGCGCCAGATCTTTGAGCCGGTCACTGACATTGTTGGCACGTTCCTCGAGCTTTTGGAATGTCGATTCCTGAAAGGCGGCGACCTTTCCGAGTTGCGTATTGAGGATTTCCTCGCAAAAGCGAGATTCGTCGTCCTCCGTCCATGGTTTGTCATCTCCAGTGCCATCCTCTCTCAGAAGCCGCTTCAACTTGGCATAGTCAAGATACTGTTCTTTCCATGGCTCGTGAACAGAGTTCGCCAATGTCTGCCCAAACTTCATTCTGGTGTCGTGCCTTTGGAAAGAGGGCCTTCCTTGTGGCTCTGATTCCCGTGTGACAGATTTGATGTGCGGGACACGTTCAGTTGTCGTCAATGAGGCTGGTGTCAATTTGTCGTAACCAAGTATTGTAGCTATCGCGATAAGAGCTATGTATGCAGGTAGTTTTAGCCGCCACCACGTTGTTCATTGGCCCGAATCGTCACTTGGCAAGCTCCATTGATGCACGTGTCTGATGTATTGGCTAATGATCTTTGAGGGCCACAATAAAGTGGGACATTTCGGTTTTGCCAGCTGAGTACTCCAATAAATACTTGGAGAAGTCCAAGGGCTTTGACAGCTCCATGCCATGTGCTGCAGAGTATGATTACCCTTTACTATGCAGGACAACTGAGTCAGATGCTTGGCATGTTTTCTACGTATAATGCCAGGGAATACCAACCGCGATAATAAGTTACTCAATTACAGATCGTTGTGGTAACTATATGTACGTACATATGATATGAACATGCTATCCGAATTTTAGTATGCCGCTTGCTGTCTATAGGACTGGGCTAGAGGAGTTGGGTGTGTTTAATCCTTTGGGGATAAATAGGTGAGGTTTTTTGAATATTGGCCGCCTTGAAATATTATTATCGGCAAAGATAATACAAACCACATCAATAGTTGTTTACTCAACAATACACATTCAACGTACGGGGCCAACAAAGACCAGATATCATACAATAAGGTGACTACAGTGTTAGAAATTATACCAGAGCAATTAACCACATCCGAGTTGCAATATATTCAAGAGCATATCACAAACGACATACGGCCAAAGGTCTAAGGCACATAGTATCATATTGATCATGTTTCTTATATTTATCTATGACAACTCTAGGTACAGCCGCCACCCCTATTTTGCAACAGTCTAGGCGCTAACGGTCAAGCCGGAAGATGACTGTAAAATCTCATGTGCGCTCCGCTTCACGATCCCACCTATCACTGGGAGAAGGGATGAATTTTCCAAAAACATATCACACTCCCGTGCACAACTTCTGCCTTCGTTTATTCCCTAGATGGCCCTGTTAGTTGTCAAGTTCCATTGAAAGCAATGAGGCGGCTTACCCAAACGATCAGCGATTGCCCACGGCGACAATCACCAGCAGCGAAAATGCCGTCTACATTTGTGCTGTATTTCCCAGGAGGCGTCTTGACGTTCTTGCGTGCGTCCTTCTCTATCTCATCCCCTAGAACACGGTCCTCAGGTCCCAAGAACCCCATAGAGAGAAGAACCAACTCGGCTGGGAAGAATTGCTGTGAGCCGTCGATCTTCTTCATGTCCCATCCACCAGTCGCAGACTTGGTCCATTCCACTCGGATAGTATTGATGCCCTTGACAGCTCCATTGCCATCATCAACAAAATCCTCAGACATGACGCAGAATTCTCGTGGATCCTTGCCCATGTGTTGCTTTACTTCTGTGTGGCCGTAGTCAACCCGATAGATTCTTGGCCACTGAGGCCATGGATTGTCACGAGCACGCTCAGGAGGCGGCTGGGGAAGCAGCTCGAAGTTTGTGACCGAATTCGCACCGTGACGGAGCGATGTACCAATGCAGTCATTGCCTGTATCTCCACCACCAATAACAACCACATTCTTGCCCTTGGCCGAGATATATGAGCCATCATCAAGGTTGGAATCGAGAAGGGATTTGGTATTCTTGTGTAAGAATTGCATCGCAAAGTGAATACCTTAGGGTTACAATAATTAGCAAGCGTAACAATAGATAGACAGAATAAAAATTAGGATTGGTTTGTTAGTCTTGAGAGTACAAAAAAAAATCCGGGTCACATGAAAAGAATACTAATGGTAAACGCCCTTTGCTGAGCGCCCTCTTCTGCTGATATCGAATGCACTCCTCTGCCAATATCATATACTCCGAACGAATAAGCACTGCCGATTCGGAATTGTATGCTCTCGAAGAATCGGCTCTGCCGATTTCGATGCCCATTCCAATGATATCGATGCTCTCGAAAACAGTCGCAATTGGTGACATATCGATGCGCTCTACCCATCGCATTAAGCGATGGGGAGTCTAAAAGTCACATTTTAGGAGTAGCCAGCTACGAGCTCGACTCGGACTCGGACTTAGCCAACTCGGCCGCAGCAGCACGCTTCTGATGCCTCTGGGACTTAAAATGGCGATGCAATTTCTCTTTCGTGCTCGCGTTGTAGTCGCATGCAACGCAGTAGTGCTTCTTCGCAGCTAAATTTGCCTTGGCCCACGCGCTTTGCGCTGGGCGCTTGGGAGCCTTTGGAGCGATGCCGTTGATCTTATCGATATGCCGCTTGCTGGTGTTGTGCATGTCGAGAGCGGACTGTTGTAGGAAGGAACGGCCGCATGTCTCACAGGCGAATCTCCATTCTGCCTTTGCCTTCGCCTTCGACCTATACATAGAAGACAGTTTCTCAGCGTGATCCCTCTTCGCCCAGTAACGGCGCCGGGTTGCCTTCCAAGTAGCGAAATCGCTATTTTTCGCCTTATAATAAGCCGCCTTATGTCTATCCGAAGCGCGCTGTAGCATCTCAACCTCCTTTGCTAGTATCTGCTCAGGGGTAAGACCAAGATTCTCGCCAAGAATCGCCTCAACAACAGTAGCATGAGTACATAAACCGTCATAATCGAGGGTGCTGATTTCCCAAGGGCAAAGGTGCTTTGGCATACCATAATCTTTGTCCTTATTATGCGTCGCCCAGAAGATGATTGAAAATGCAGTTTCAAGGAGGAGGATTAGCACGCGGAGTTTAAATCTTGCTAGAGCATCAGGTAGGGGGGCCCAGCAGAGTATTCCCTTGTGTGTAATCATAAAGCCATCCTTGAAGGCAAGCCGGATACGTTGAGAAATATGAGAGACAGAAGTCACGTCGTCGTAGTAACGTAGCCGTTGGTGCATACCAGAGTTTGCCCCAGTCCCTGAGCCCACGTAAATCTTAGGCCGATAGCCTTCCTTCTCAAGCACAAGGACGTACACGCCCCAGGTCTTCTTCTGGCATTCCGGTAAGCCCTTAAAGAAGGCAATCGTCGGTGGTTCCTTACTTTGGACAGTGTCCAAAATACCCGGCGCAAACGCTAGCTGGGAATCTAACATAAGCGTCTCGATCACTTCTTGCGAAGTCAAGATCATGTCGAAAACCGAGTTCTTTAGTTTAGCAGGCGTAAGGGACAGAACGGTCCACAAAAGCCACAAGACATACTCAAAGACATTAGAGACCTCGTCTTGAGACATGTAGGCGGCAGGAGTCTATAAATCGACGCTGCCGATTTGTTAGCTCCAGTAGTACTCCAAATTGACAACTGTCAACTTACTAGAGGTAGACAGATGACTAAAACTAAAAGTCTTTACAGCACAACGACAGGCGAGCTGACACGGCAGCGTCGGGAGCAGGAAATGCAGCAGCGGCCTTGTTGGAACAACAGTGTCGATTGATTGAGCAGGCACTGCTCCAAGTTGACAACTGTCAACTTTCTAGACGCAGTAGTAGTGTGCAGACGGACACAACTGTGTCGAATCTATCAATTCGTTAGAATCAACAAGGTCGATTACAAGGCATATTTTGACTTACCGGGCAGACAGCACGCAGCAGAATCACCCCAGGTGGTTCTATTAATCGAGTCGTTAGTGACACGGCCGAATTAAAATGCACCTTTTGACTTACTAGAGCAGCACCAGAAGACAGCCAGCACCAGAAGACAGCCAGCACCAGAAGACAGCCAGCACCAGAAGACAGCCAGCACCAGAAGACAGCCAGCACCAGAAGACAGCCAGCACCAGAAGACAGCCAGCACCAGAAGACAGCCAGCACCAGAAGACAGCCAGCACCAGAAGACAGCCAGCACCAGAAGACAGCCAGCACCAGAAGACAGCCAGCACCAGAAGACAGCCAGCACCAGAAGACAGCCAGCACCAGAAGACAGCCAGCACCAGAAGACAGCCAGCACCAGAAGACAGCCAGCACCAGAAGACAGCCAGCACCAGAAGACAGCCAGCACCAGAAGACAGCCAGCACCAGAAGACAGCCAGCACCAGAAGACAGCCAGCACCAGAAGACAGCCAGCACCAGAAGACAGCCAGCACCAGAAGACAGCCAGCACCAGAAGACAGCCAGCACCAGAAGACAGCCAGCACCAGAAGACAGCCAGCACCAGAAGACAGCCAGCACCAGAAGACAGCCAGCACCAGAAGACAGCCAGCACCAGAAGACAGCCAGCACCAGAAGACAGCCAGCACCAGAAGACAGCCAGCACCAGAAGACAGCCAGCACCAGAAGACAGCCAGCACCAGAAGACAGCCAGCACCAGAAGACAGCCAGCACCAGAAGACAGCCAGCACCAGAAGACAGCCAGCACCAGAAGACAGCCAGCACCAGAAGACAGCCAGCACCAGAAGACAGCCAGCACCAGAAGACAGCCAGCACCAGAAGACAGCCACTGGCAGAATCGACACTGTCGATTAAGTCGTTAGCATTGCACAGCTTATTAAAAGGTTCCTTTTAACTCACCAAGGTCGGGGCAGCGGATAGAATCGACCCTGTCGATTAATCAGAACAGCTCAATAAAAGGCACCTTTTGACTTACCAGGCGGAGTCCACAAGAAACGACAGCAGAGCACAGCAGAGCAAATGGGCAGACGACAGCAGAGCGACAGACTCGAATCACTGCTATGGTATCAGTAAATTGAATTGATTAGATCAAGAGTCGACTTACTTGACTTCTTTGGGGGACGTGTCGACAGTGAAAGACAGAAAGATGGAGGGCAGGAAAGATATCCATCTCGTTGGCGTGTCTAGACATCTCGAGGAAGGTGCGGTCTAGGTCCAGGGGGAGGTGCGGTCCAGGTATCCGAAGGAAGGAGCATTACATGAAAGACGGAACATCACGAGAAAGGAAGTTACGGACGAGAAGAGGAAAAACAATACATACCACCTAGGTTACGATTTTTAATCGGGAGATCGCGAGCAACCGTGGCTCCGGTAGCAATAACAACTGCATCGTTCTCTTTCTTGAGATCCAAAAGTTCAATATCCTCGCCCACAGCGACACCGGTTTTGAAAATAATGCCCTCGGATGACATGAAGTCTGTGCGGCGCTTCACAATCATCTTGTCCAGTTTCATATTTGGGATGCCGTACATCAGAAGGCCACCCGGTCGGTCTGCACGCTCATACACGGTTACCAGATGACCGGCCTTGTTGAGCTGGTCGGCGCAAGCAAGACCGGCAGGTCCAGATCCTATAATTGCAACCTTCTTTCCAGTGCGTACCTTGGGTGGTTGAGGCACCATCCAACCCATATCGAATCCTCTATCTATGATAGCACATTCGATAGATTTGATACCGACTGGATCCTCGTTGATGCCGAGTACGCAGGCCCCCTCACACGGCGCAGGACAAACACGGCCTGTAAACTCCGGGAAGTTGTTGGTCATGATAAGTCGGCTCAAGGCGTCCTTCCATTGGTTCTGGAAAACCAGCTCGTTCCACTTTGGAATGATGTTCGAAATAGGACATCCCGAGTCAGACTGGCAGAACGGCACGCCACAATCCATGCAGCGAGCGGCTTGATACTTAAGCTCATCCTCGTCAAGGCGTTTAGAAAGTTCTGCCCAATCACGAGTTCGTGTTTTCGCCGAACGGTACTTTTCCGAGCGACGTTGGTATTTCATGAACCCCTTTGTTTTATCAAGGACCAAGGACCGTTTTTTCTCTGCAGCAGCATCGCCCACCGTCTCCTCGATGTCCTGGAGGTCCTGTTTCTTTCCATGAACATGATTGCTCCCTGGGGTACCTTCGCGTGACCCTCGGCTTTGAGGTCCTTGCAAAAGAGGTAATTGGAATTCGGCTTGTTTTGCCTCAGCAGCTTTCGCGGCTTCTTCTGCAAGAACTCTCTTATAGTCGACGGGTAGTACTTTTATGAATCGCTTGAGTGCGCGATTGAAGTCTAGCAGGATGCGGGCGGCAAGTTCGGATCCAGTGTAGTGATGGTGGTCCTCTACCAGTCCACGGACGAATGCTATTTCGGCGGGATCATCGATGGCAGACGCTTCAACCATCTCCATATTGAGTTTGGACATGAAGTCTTTATGTATATCTAAAACGTAAGCAATACCGCCAGACATTCCAGCAGCAAAGTTGCGCCCAGTGCCTCCGAGAATGAGAACTCGGCCACCAGTCATGTATTCGCAGCCATGGTCACCGACGCCCTCGACAACTGCTGTGACACCCGAGTTACGGACAGCAAAGCGCTCTGCTGCCATGCCTCGAAAGAAGACGGACCCGCCCGTGGCACCGTAGAGGCAAACGTTCCCTACAATCACATTCTCCTCGGCCTTGAAGACGGCAGCCCGGGAAGGGTAGACAATCAGGCGACCGCCAGAGAGGCCTTTCCCAACATAGTCGTTGGCATCGCCCTCCAGCTCCAGCGTAATACCAGGCGCAAGGAAAGCACCAAATGACTGCCCGGCAGACCCCTTAATGTTTACGTGAACAGTATCCATCGGCAGGCCCTCCTCGCCGTACCGCTTTGACACTTGATAGGAGAGCGAAGTCCCCATAGCACGATCGGTGTTAATAACATCGCACTCTATGCGTGATGGCAGACCCTTATCTAGCGTCAACTCAGCTTCGGAGATGAGCTTATTATCGAGCCTAACATAAAGGCGGTGATCCTGTTTGCGCACATTGAATGTCGCGACACCGGGCCGCAACTGGTGGGCAGGAGTTAAAATCAAAGACAGATCGATGTTGGCTGTTTTAGGGGTCCGTAAATCGTCACGGACACGAAGCATCTCAGCATGCCCAACCATTTCGTTTATCGTTCGGAATCCTAGCTTGGCCATGATGGCACGAAGCTCGTTGGCGATATAGTAGAAGAAATTGATCACATCTTCTGGCGCACCCTTAAACTTCTTACGAAGCTCTGGATCTTGAGTCGCAATGCCGACGGGGCAAGAATTCAGATGGCACTTGCGCATGAAAACACACCCCATTGCAATGAGAGGTGTTGTGGCAAATCCCCATTCTTCGGCACCGAGAAGACAGGCAATAGCGACGTCTCTGCCAGTTCGCAACTGGCCATCGGTTTGCACAACGACACGACCTCGAAGGTCATTGAGCACTAGGGTCTGATGAGTCTCTGCCAACCCAAGCTCCCATGGTAAGCCTGCATACTTGATACCGGTCCACCGAGATGCTCCAGTGCCACCATCATGTCCGGAGATAAGAATATGGTCAGCTTTAGCCTTTGCAACCCCTGAAGCAACAATGCCAACCCCAGTCTCAGATACCAGCTTCACTGATACCCTAGCTCGAGGGTTTGAACACTTCAAATCGTAAATTAGTTGCTTAAGATCTTCGATAGAATAAATATCATGATGAGGCGGTGGGGAGATGAGTCCGACGCCAGGCGTAGAATGACGAGTTCGGGCAATTGATTTCGATACTTTGTGGCCAGGAAGCTCACCGCCCTCACCTGGCTTAGCACCTTGGGCCATCTTGATCTGAATCTCGTCTGAGTCGGCAAGGTAGTTTGATGTCACACCGAAGCGTCCAGAGGCAACTTGCTTGATTGCGGACCTCATCGTATCGCCGTTTGTCATTTGTTTGGAACGCTCAGGGTCTTCTCCGCCTTCACCGGTATTCGATTTACCGCCCAAACGATTCATCGCAACGGCAAGAGTGGAGTGGGCCTCCATGGATATGGAGCCATAGGACATGGCGCCGGTGCAGAACCGCCGAACAATTTCAGTCCAAGGCTCGACTTGGTCAATGGGAACAGGAGTGCATTCGTCGAATTTGAAGTCCAATAGCCCGCGGAGTGTGCAAGACTTGATTTGCTCGTACTCGGAAAGCGAATATGCTTCATAGGATTTGTCGTTCTTTGTTCGTACTGCATCCTGGATATTGGCAATCGATGTAGGATCATTAATGTGCGGTTCTCCTCCATCGCGCCAATGGTATTCGCCGGACTCTGGTAACCCAGGAATACTAGATGTCGAGCGCGATGGAAATCCTTGTTCGTGAAATCTAAAGGCATCTTCGGCAATCAGCTCGAAGGTTATACCCCGAATCCGAGTTGCGGTTCCTTTGAAGCACCTATCCACGACGGTGTCATCTACACCAAGAGCCTCAAAAATTTGAGCTCCTTTGTAGCTTGCCAATGTTGAAATGCCCATTTTGCTCATAACCTTCAAAATTCCGCCGTCTGCGGAGTACTTGTAGTTCCGAATAAGCGTGTCGTCACTCAACTTTTTCCTTATAAGCCCTTCGCGGTTGAGCTTCAGGATACACTCCATAGCAAGGTACGGGTTAATGGCATCGGCACCATACCCGAGGAGAACACACATATGATGGACCTCGCGAGCCTCGGCGGTTTCGACAACAATTGCTGCGAGCGACCTCCATTTGTTGTTGACCAGATGATGATGGACCATTCCACAGGCCAAAAGAGCGGAAACGGGAACGCGGTCAGCAGAAGTCGCCCTGTCGGACAAGATAATAATGCGGTCCTTGTTCTCAATCGCGGCCGTTGCTTCACTGCAGATGTAGTCTAGGTGCCTGATATACCCTTGAACCCCTTCTTCCTTCTTAAAGGTAAGATCAATGACTTTGACGGTCCATTGCGGATGTAGCTTAGTGATATCCTTCAGGGCATTCAAGTCTGGGATCGATAGAACAGGTGTTGGCAGGAGCAAACGGCTGCACTGTGAAGCATCCATTTCAAGGAGGTTCCCCTGGGGTCCAACATAGCACTCCAGGGACATAACAATAGCTTCTCGAATGGGGTCGATTGGGGGGTTTGTCACTTGGGCGAAAAGCTGTCTGAAATATTCGTAAAGTAGACGTGGAGCTTGCGCCAGACATGCCAGGGGAGCATCATTGCCCATGGACCCTAGTGCCTCCTTCTCATCAGTGGCCATGGGGCCAAGAAGCAAACTGACTTGTTCGAAAGTGTAGCCAAATGCCTTAAGCATTGGATCCTCTTGGATAGCAAAGCCGGTTGGCTTGGGAGCAAGATCAAGAACGCCAGCTTCTGCAAAGGTACCGTGGATTTTAGGCAGGCTAATGAGCTGATCTTGAAGCCATGCTTTAAAGTCCTGGCGGTTAGATACAGTGGCCTTCAACTCAGCATCATCAATGATGCGGCCAGCAAGTGTGTCGACTAGCAACATCTTCCCAGGCTGCAGTCGACCTTTCTGAACCACGCGTTCGGGGTCCACGCTGATTGTGCCAACTTCGGAAGCGCAAATGATTCTATCGTCGTCCAAAACGTAATATCTGCAGGGTCTCAGTCCGTTTCTATCGAGGTTGGCTCCGCAATATCTTCCGTCGGCAAATGTAAACAATGCTGGGCCATCCCATGGCTCCATCTGGCATGCAGCCCATTCATAGAAAGCAGCTTTCGCAGGATCCATGGCAGGATTATCCTGCCATGCTTCCGGTACCATCATCATGACGGCTTCTGGAAGAGACAAGACTCCATTTATTGTTAACAACTCGAGGACGTTGTCGAAGGCGGCTGAGTCGGATCCGCCATGCTCGACGATTGGATATAGTTGCTCCAGCTCATCCCCAAAAACATCTGATTGCATCACACCCTCTCGAGCGCGCATCCAGTTCTTATTTCCACGAAGAGTATTGATTTCGCCTGGATGAGTAGTTAGATACCAAAGTTAAGAATCGTGGCGTGTAGAGTGCTAACCATTGTGGGCTGCCCATCGCAGTGGCTGAGCCCGATCCCAAGACGGAAAGGTATTCGTCGAGAATCTCGAGTGCACAAGAGCAAAGTGCGCTTCATAGTCTGCGTTTACCAAATCATAGTAATACTGGTATACCTGGATAGGAGCAAGCTGCCCCTTATAGACGATGTTCTTATTGGATAGCGAGCATAAATAAAACCAAGTGTGTGGCCCGATGGTGTGGGTAGCACGCTTACGGAGAACATAGAGTTGTCGTTCGAAGTGCTTTTCGTCAAATTGGTCAGGGTCTGTAGTCTCTGGCGCATTTCCAGGGCCATACGCAGATGTAAGCACAACAAACGGTTGCAGTATGATGGGTTCACGCGAAGCAGCTGCAGGGCCGAGAAGGGTAGAATCTCGAGGAGGCTCGCGCCAACCCAAAACACGCAAGCCAAGAGACTCAGCGATATTTACTAACTGCTTCTTGGAATCTTGTAAAACCTCCTCGTCTGGCTTGAAGAACAAGTTGCCAACTGCATACTGCCCCAGAGGAGGGAGCTTAATATCGGTCTCGCGCTCGAAGTTCTTAATGAAGAATTTGTGAGGAATCGATGTCATGACACCAGCGCCATCTCCGTCTCGTGCGTCAGAACCAACCGCCCCACGATGGGTCATGTTACAAAGCAAGTTCCGAGCTGCAGAAAACAAAATTAGTTATCAAGACATCAAGTTGGAAAGCAGACATACCATCGCTAACAATCTTGTGGCTGGGCTTGCCCTTGATATGGCTATTATTTTGTAAGCTGATGCACTCAAACTGAGAGGATTATACCCACCAGGTAAATCCCACACCACAGGCATCCTTCTCTAATGCTGGGTCATACAAGCCTCTAAACGTCAAGTGATCAGCGACATATAACATCAATCCCACAGAAAGCCTTACTGCTTCACTGGAAGAGCCCCAGCCCACGACTCATTGTCCTTGGTTTGGTATTCATATTGATTGTAAGGCTCGTTTTCGGCCGCTGTTTGAATATGTCTATCATCGAAATCGTCGACTCTGCCCATGTTAGGCAAGAGGGCCAACGACCGGGAGGACTGAGGGGTGTTGCGTGTAACAGTGGGGTAATGTTGTATTGTTCCCAGCTATGTGAATATAGTAGTGTTCCCTACTGATATATGAGGGTCATTAGTTATTTGGATCCTGCAAATATGTAGTAGAAAGAAAAGTAAAAAAAAAAAGAAGGTGAGATTATGTATGGGCTGATTAGATGGAAGGTTGCTTTGTCTCGGGTGATAGCTTGGGTGGCTCAGTTGCAGTGCCAATGCAATCAATCAGTCGGTCTCCCCCGCTACCGGCAGCCGAGGCGCAAGAGGTAGCAAACAGGCTGCATAAAATCCGAGCAGATATGAAGACGAATTGGCGCCTGGTCGGGTGCGACCGATGTTACGTCTCCTCCGATGGTCGCGCACCTTGGGGGTGCTTCTGCCATGAGCGATTGGCGATAAAGAGGAGATTGGTGATTCGTCGGGACCACTAAGCCTCCCCCCATGCCATGACAACACGAAAGACGCAAGCCAAACGGTCGGATAAGACTAAAGAAGGGATCTGTATGTATTTACCTGCGAGATTGATATTCCGATCTTTGTATTGAGCGTGAGACAAACCACACTGCCTGCGCATCAATGAATAATATCCAATTCTACGCACAGTTGGTATGGTGAAGGTGAGTAGGTGAGAGGTGAGCGAAGAGGTGATTTATGTAGGAGCAAGCGGGGAGAGAGGATGGGGGAATAGGAAAAGAGAGGGTGGGAGACAGCAGTAGGCAAGGCAGGCAGAGGATATGGTGACTATGGTGACTATGGGTGACTATGGTGGCTATGGTAAGGGTCGACGGGAGAAATAGGAGCACCCGGAAACAGAAGGGTCAGAAGGGATGCGGGCAACAGAGGGCGTGGGATGAGGTTTGGCTGAATAAAGCAAGTGAGCTGTATGGATCGCTATGGACCTCTTACTGGGCACTATACCCCACCTACTATAGCGTACAATTATGTGGTGTACAATGGCCAAAGATGTTAAAGGCGATGATGGGCCATGATCTCCAAATTGTACGACCAGTGACCAGTGCACCGCATGAAGTTTAACACAGTACAACAAGTTTATATGCGGATTGTAAGCCAGTCCGAAGTACTCTATCGTAGCCTTGGCCTCTGTCATAGCCGGGTACTCGAGTGCTATAAGGCGGTTGGCGGGGACAGCTAGGTACCCCGCTAGGTAATATAAGCTCCTCGCTTGTGAGATAGGGAAAGTTGAAGTGGTGTTGGAGATACCAGAGGTGGGGGGCAATACATCAGTCACCATACTGAGTAATACCCAAGCCCTGGATGCACATTGCGTTTACTCCATACTCCGTACTCCATACTCCATGCATTTCCTCGGACCAGTGTGTTGGATGGATGCGGTGCAGAGGCGTGCTGTGATGCATGATGCGCAGTTGGAGAGCTCTTTGCTATGGCGCCGCTTCTGGTTGACATACTGGATGTTCCGTACTGAACTGTACAAAGGAGAATGTAAAGAGTGACTTCCGTACCGCACGGTAGAATGCACCCCAAGAACCGCACAAACCAAAGCGAGGTCACCAAGCCTGCCCACTCATATAGTATATAGTAAAGGCAGGAACAGTATAAGTTATGGCCAATTGGGGTAGTGAGGCACTCAACCAGCATACAAAAACAATTCGTATATCACATGCAACTTCTTGCCTGTACCACGGAAGTTGGAAGTTGGAAACACTACTGTGTTGTATGTACTACTGCACTCACTGTACTTGCTGTACGTAGCATGAGGCTGATCGGAGTTTAAGACGCGTCTCATCCCTGGAAAGCCAATAGGAGCTCTTGTATTTGGAAGATGCACCAGCCTATGAGATCTATGAGATATCAGACCTGGCGCTTGTCAACTTCCGTCCGTGCTCTGTGTTCGTTACTCCACATGCATGTGCCAACCTTAAAATCGCTGGTACTAGCTTCACAAGTACTCTTTTCGTAGTGTTGTGAATTTGTGTAGAGAATTGTACCTCCACCTTCCTTCCAAAGCTTTTCTTACTCGTCGTACTTCGAATATCGTAACGTACAGTGCCTTGTTGCTAACTTAGAGCCCTTTAATATATATATACGCAGTATTTCAACACAGCGAACAGCTCGAACGTACATACAAATCAGGGTTGGGGTCTGGTGCGTTACTTGATTGGTGTGTCATCCAGATCAGGAGCACGGACCCCAATGTTGACCTGAGCCAGCAGTCGCAGCCTTGCCTTGGCAATCCCTCTATTTACGTAGGACGGCGCATCACACATCACCACCACAAACGCCGGCAACAACCTTGGTGGTCTGAAATCTTCCAATACGTCGAGATCACTAGCTGCACCGTTGTCGGTCGAGCCCCCTTGGATTCTTCAAGATGATGTGCTCACTCCCAAGTCTTGCTCCTCGAGACGTAAGTTGCCCTGCTACTCAGTATCTACGCGATCGCTTGCTCACCTCTGATTTCTAGTCTCACACACTGTGGTACTCCTCAAACCACCATACCAACGACTACCCAGGTCAGCACGAGGCCATCACCAATGCCGACCACCTTTCTCCCAACGGGGGCTCCGGCCAGAATTCGGGGCCGCATCCATTACGGCGGGGACAACAGGGCCTTGCCGGAAGAACGCCGTTGGCGCGACTGCGTGCTGATGAACTCTACATGGAGCGCCGGAAACAGAACGTTCAGAACTATGGCAGCTCGTGGATAAAACCGCCGGGAGTTGTCAAAAGCCTCCACCAGCTCCGCGAGGAGAAGCGCGAACTTGAGGAGCACCAAGAGGCATTGCGACGCGAACAACTCGCCCAAGAGCTCGCCGAGGCGGAGGCTGCAGACGAACTCCTGCAGGGAGAAGGAGGCGACGGGGAGATGGAAGAAGCACGAGATCTTGACGACGATATCCCCGAAGCCGACATCACCGGTCTAGGAGAGGGTGAATCGGGCAGTGGGGACGATTTGGACGCTGATGACACTGCCGGAGCCACCATGGCACAGCGCATTCCTGACGAAATGTATCGAGATGCGCTGGTACGTGGTAACGAAGGTCATAGCCACGGATATGGGAGCGAACACGGGTTGGCATCTGATGACGAGGATGGGTCTCAGATGCTTCAAGAGGATGATCTCGTCCACGAACAAGGGCTTGACGACAATGTAGACCTTGATATGGACATGGACATGGATGCTGATTTGGACAGTGGAGTTCCAGAGTCAGCTATGGGTGGCTACGAACACACAGATACCGAAGAGGAGCTAACAAGCTCAAGTGATGAAAGTGAGGGCGCAGGGAGCCTGCCTTTTGGGCGGAGGGCGAATGAAGGTCTTCGTGAGAGCAGTGGGTTTCAGAGCAGTCCGAGGTCGAGTAACCTTGCTCCCCGCACTCTAGGAAGTGACAGGAGGAACAGTTCATTTCGAGAGGCTGACGACGACGAGTCTCACAACTCAAGTCAAAGTATCAATTAAGGAGTGATAATCCAAGGCTGCACGATATTGATATTGCCCACTGTGGTATAATGGGATATGTGATTAAGAATATGTAGATGGTCTCGAAACACCACGCATTTTCAACTCCCTTGGCTGAAATGCTGAAATGCCATGAAGCAGCTTGAATTGTGCCTGACTTCATCCCACAACTAGAGTATTTATACACCTTCAACGCCACGTACCAATTCCGAAATCTAGAACAGCCAGACGTAGATAAAGAGGAGCATAACGGCAGCGAAGAAGCCAACCCAAACCCTCCAGCCAACGCCCGTCTTTTCTGCCATGAGAAGCATTCTATTCATAGTCCCCCTTAATCTAACTCTTGTATTGTCAAATGAATCGTTCATCTTTTCGGCTAGAGCTGAAGATTCGCGGATCTCGTCGCCAATTGCAATCGTCATCTAAAAGCAAAGCGTCAGTGTCACCTTCCGACGTTGAAGCTCCAAGCATACATACATCTTTTAACTGCTTCACCTTTCCCAGAATCCCCTCCACCTCCCCATCGTTTTGACTTTCTAACTCGTTCAAAGTAGCATCGCTGTACTGTCCCCTAAAGTTTCTCAGGTTATCATCTATTGAAGCACGCGTCGCATACAAGAAGTCGTACCTTGAATTGGGTGTTGCTGGTCTGTACGCTTGCCTCTCACCCCCAAATGTGCCCGGCCCTCCACTACCGCTGTATCCGTAACCACCATCGTTGCGCGGAGAGGCGTTTCCATTTTTTGACCGGGCAGCCCCGCCACCATCGTATCCTTCGAAGAGAGCGCTGCGAGGATCTCTCTGGTGTAAAGACGACGGTCCGAACCTGTAAGTTTGAGTTAATGGGTTTCCATTCGACACTTGTAACCAATGACGTCGCGGAGTGATCAGAGAGGCTCAGGCGCGAACCAGCTAGGTTCGCCGTGCTTCTTTGCTGCGATAACGCAGACTGACAAGATCAATCATGATGTGGCCGAAGCAAGCGCGTTCAGCTAGACCGGCGACATCTTGGAAATAGCATAATGATGCATATGTTCGATGTTTGGGGCCTGGCTAGCCTGCAGCTCGGAACTTTGACGGCCTCTATCGGGTGATTTGGACACGTTGTTTCGCCAAATGGAAACCCCTCCGGAGAAGTACACAGGCACATACCTCGAGGCCATAGTTACGGCGGAGAAGATATAACTTGGACGGGAAGCTTTTGTTGGTTTGTCTGCTTGACAGACGAAAGTAGCTCGCCTCACAACACTAATCCCCGTCTAGATTGTTGATGCTGTCCCAAAAAACCTGGGCATGAGCGATAGTCGGTTTCTGAGGAGGTATCAATAACCCGGTGGCGAGGAATCAATCTTCAGCCATCACCACAATTTGTCGTGTTTAAGGTTAAATGGCCCGGCGATTTGGGAAACCGTGTCACGTTTACAATACTTTAAATATATCAGAACTTTAGCACGTGCTTCTTTTTGAGGGGAGCTCGTTGTTGGCCCCCACATACATTTCAGGTTCAGCACAGAATGGCTCCAAAATGAGAGCCAACCATAACATCGTATTTGAAGACTCTCGTTGACACCATGATTTATATAATAGGCTCTTGAAAGGGGAGGTTATAGGGGCAAACATGACAACACTGAAGGCACATATACTGCAACGCGACGAGGAACGTTCGTATAAAAGCTCATTGTATCGCTGGCTAGACGTTTCTCATCGATGAATTGATTCTTGATGGTAGATATCCTCATAGTAGCCCTTGTTTAGTGCCCATCATCTACTCGTCCATCTTATCTTCATCCGCTGGGGCCTCGAAATCTCCATCGTCGTCCTCGTCCTCCTCATCCTCTGGAAGCTCCTCAGCAGCCTTGGCAAAGTCGATCTGGCGGCCACGAGTGCGTCTGCCTCCGCTGATGATGTTGCTGGTATCGATCTCCTCCATGTTGTCATCATCGGCTTCGTCGACTAGATGTGTTAGCAGAGTGGTCGCTCAACGGTTTTGAGCGTTTCAAGTTCATACCAACTGGAGCAGCCTATCGCAAATATTAGTTTAGTTTCATGTATAGTAGGGGTCGCAACCCTCAAATACTGACCTCATCAACCTCATCGTCACTGGTGTCCTCATCATCCTCGTCTTCGCCCATGCTCACATCTTGGGTTGGCTCAGCAGCCTTGCCCTTTCCCTTGTCGGCTTCAGTTGCGTGGGCATCGCCACCCTGCGCTTGAGTAGTTGAGCTGTTGATTTCAGACATCGTGGGTGTCGTTGTTGGCACTGGAGGTAATTGACTGTACGATGGAAAGGTTGCGGCGAAGACAATTGGGTCTCAGCCAGAACCGTGTTTATGTGGAGTTCAGTCGCGAGCTCTGACGCGTGGGCGAGATAGGCGGGGCAATGTCATGTGACACAGCCTAGACCTTTCAGAGTTGGGGAACCTGGTTAGGTATGCGAAATCGCTCCAGACAGGCCATGATCGCATCACAGCTCATCTCGGTATCTCTTGATAAGGAGCACCCTCGAATGCGCGCTTCTATCGCTTTTTCGTTTCCGGCTGCTTCGATTACTTTATTCTACTCTAATTGTTACTCAAACATGATTTATACTTAGAAGTCAAACTACTATAGTTTACAGTGGCAGCTCTGTCGTCCCTCAGTGTTCGCCTACAACCGCCATCGCTGAATTCGAACTGGAAATGACCCCAGAACTGCTTGAGGGTTCCCGATTGTTACTGCAAACGCAGCTTGGGTTGGAACAAGAACGATTATCAACCTGATATATTCTGGTTTCGGGTTAACACGAATCTAATGGGCTGAACCAAGACTCGATATCCCCTGACCGACTTTCGCATACAGCTCAATAAACGATGGAAACCTCCTCGACTCAGCCGATACTGGCACAAATCCAACACCCCAGCTCACCTACAGAGCAAGTCACCGCTCTAAGAGCTTTAAAGAATGATATTATTGGCCACCAGCAGAGGAAGGAGGCTTGGGTAAGCCTCGGAATTTTGGATTCAATAGTGCAGGCCTCGGCTTTCCAAGAAAGCAGACAGGGCAGCAAGTCGGGCCAGGGACCAGCACCAGATACCGAATCATTGAGCGATGAGGAGACCCTGAGATTACAGGCTCTTTCCATCCTCGGGAGCTTGGCGTATGGTAAACAACATTCAAGCCAAATCAATATGTTCACTACTAAAGCATATCAGGTGGACCGCAATTCATAGCACCATTGCAGTGTGCATCCGCTCTTCCTGCCATACTGTCGAACCTTTGTCCGTCAACAAACCCGCCGCAATTGGTCTCGGCAGCGCTGCAGGCTCTGTCGAACCTGATTGAGTCAACTTGCCTATCACCGGCATCAAGTTCCTTCAGCATTACCTCTCTTGCGGATTCTGTTTTCTCTACCCCTCATGTTGGCTCTATATACAAAATCTTCAGCCAATCCTCGACATCGCCTCATACACGAAGCCAAGTATGTCTTGCGGCATCTCTGATAAGTAAACTTTGTCAAAACGAACGCCATCGATCAATGCTTGCCAATGCTGGAGTGTTAGATGCGCTAGCCACTAGACTGGCTGAGATTATAGCCCTTCAGGGACTTGTTATTCCTGGAGCTGATGTGGCGGTAGAGAAAGACGGCCTTTTAAACAGGTTCCCCTACGCAGAAGGTTCTGAGGGTGCCGACCTTGCGATCATTCTGGAATGCATCGCTGTTATTGTAGCCGATTCGAAGCTCCGGGCTTGTCAGCTTATTTATTCCAGCGCCATACTTGCTGTGTTTCCCCTTTTCCCAATAACTGATTTTGCTCCAAATCGCTCAACCAAGGCTGCATGGGCTGCCTACAATGCCTCTGACCCTTCAAGTCGGCAGCAGCAAATGAATGCTGTCGATTATCTGATTCCCAACGTTTCTACGAGCTACACAAATAGCGTTTCTGGCATTGCTTCTGCATTTCCTCCCTTGGGAACGCAAGGGCCGTCTGATTCTATCATGCAAGACAGCGGTTCTAAGGCAGCCGCATGGCCTCACCGCAACCCCACGGGCACCGAATTACCGCCTACTAGCGGTGCCGGTGACGCCGAAGATCCTGAAAGCCCATTAGTTCCATATTTGATATGGCTTGCGAGGTCTAGCACTGAAATTGGTCGGCTAATGGCAGCGTACCTCCTGGCAGGGCTATACAGAGCAGGAGTTACTACCAAATCTCGAGAGGTATCAATCGGACTGTTGATCATCCCCATATTGGTTGGCTTACTGGAACACACCGCGGAACACTCTGCAACCAACGATTCACGACAGACTGCCAAACTGTGGCTGCTCATGGAACGCACGCCTGCAGTAATTGCGAAACTAATTATCGACAGCGAATATCTACAAAAATCTGCGTACGACGCTGGAATTATTAGCAAGCTTGCAAAGATGATGAAATCTTCGTATGAACGGGTGCCAACCAACCATGAAACTCGTTCGTGGTCATCAGGCGCGGGCTCTGGTTCTGAGATCGACAAGGAAACGTCAAGGTCATCGAAACTTGGAGATAGTGGGTTTTCCGCTCTTCTTGTTCACAGGATCAAGGTCCGCGAAAGCGTGCTTAGAGCAATTGCGGCTCTTGTTCCCTTCAAAGATGAATACCGAAAATCCATTGTGGAGCAAGGCACCATGCCGTTTATCGTCGAGTCACTAAAGCCATACCCTGAGAAGCCGTCGCACAAACTAAATGAGAAGTCGGAAACAACCCCGAAAACAGCCGCAGACGAAGCATCTAGCCTTAGGTCTGGGTTTGGGATAAATCCAACTTCTGTCCTCATCGCGGCTTGTGGCGCTGTCCGCCATCTGTCGCGCTCAGTTAGCATATTGAGGACGACCCTGGTGGATAATGGAGTCGTTATGCCGGTTTTTAATCTTCTGAGCCATTCGGATATCGAGGTCCAGATAGCGGCAACTGCGACGGTGTGCAATATTGTGACTGAGTTCAGTCCTATGCGTGAGGTATGTTATACGGGAAAGCCTCCTATTTACTTTGCTAACATATTTCTAGACAATTTCAGCCGCTGGCGTTTTGAAAATACTTTGCCACCACGCGCACTCGGCCAACGTAAACCTTCGCCTTAATGCACTTTGGGCATTGAAGCATTTGGTGCAATCTGCTGGAAATGATATTAAAATGGCGTGTGTCGAAGAACTTGGGCAAGGTTGGCTCGTACAACTCATCTGTGAAGATACTGAAGATGATGCTGTTTATACATCATCTACGAGATCGACAGTTGTGGATCAGGACAATGATGTCCACATGAACTACTCGGACGATGAGGACTATAAGCAAAAAATGGCAGATAATGCAACCGGTGTGAGTTCCGCAAACAAAAGTCCAGGCTTCAGCCAAAAGTTCCTGGAATCCGAAAGATCCAAAGCAATTTCGGGTTCGACGAGTCAACTTGTGAATTCTCGATTTGCAGCTCTTCATAAGGGGGAGCTCAGCCCGGGCAAGAAGGCTCGGGAAAACGATACCGCAGTGCAAGAGCAGGGTCTTGACCTGATTCGAAATCTGATTGGAGCCTACAATAGTACGGGACCGGCTGAAAACTCTGATATGATTGACTTTCTCTTCCATTCGTTTGGTCAGGACCAAATTTTCGAAATCTTGGCGTCTAAGTTGAGGCCGAAAGTTATAAATCCTTTCAGCAAACGGGGTTCGGATAACGGAAATGGCAATGGCGAGACAAGAATTGTTCCTCCTCAGCCTGAAATTATCACTTCCGTCGAATACATACTAGCCAACGTAGCTGCAAGTGTCCCTCGGCACCGACAGCAGGTTGTGGCCCAAACAGAACTGCTAAAGCTAGTATTGGAACAATCCAGCCACCCAGACAAGGAGGTTCGGCTTGCTCTTTGCTGGCTTGTCATCAACCTGACATGGGTTGAAGACGACCAAGACACTGTAACTCGCACCCAACGGGTCCGAGAGTTGACAAAGTTGGGGTTTCTTGCGAAAATGGAAGTTCTTGAGCGAGACTGCGATTTAGATGTTCGTGACAGAGCAAAGACTGCCCTTTGGCAAATGAAACAGACTGTTCCGGGTTCATCGCGATAAGCCCATGAGCAGCAAAGCGTCTTAACTTGGTTGTACATAATATTAAATACGTTTTATTAACTTAAACTACTTCAACTTGGTGAATGCCTCCTTTTTCATTAAACATGGACCTACTGGCTCAAGCTGTTCTGGAACTTAGCGATGGTGGATGGCACGGGCACATATATATATGGCTAAAGCAGGTCTACAGCGAAACAACGAGCCATGTTCCTTCTTTAGAGTATTGTAAGTTACATGTTGGCGTTTGTCAAGGCTCAGTCAAGACGTCAGAGCTGAGGGCAGGTAGATAGTCTCAAAGTTGTTTGGTTTGGTAAGTCTTGTCTAGGACACGACTGGATTTAAAAAAGGCAGTGTCACCTAAAAGTCTAAAGAGTGACTGTAGGTGACAACAGACAGCTATTACAGTAATTCAATTTCAAATCTAGGCATTCAATTAACCAGGGATATAATTAGTAGGCAAGCCACTAGCAAAATTAACCATGCTAAATAGGTCCTAACCTAACCTAACATATAGAAGATAAAATTTGTTTATAGATAAATTATTATCTAGTTGATTATTATATTAACGTAAGTCATGGCGTAAGCGGCGACATGACGTAAGCGGCGATTCTGAAAACCCCACCAAAATCCGAGTCACATGACCAATTTTAAAACCTTAATAACTTTTGTAATAGTGGTTATAAAGCTTAATACTCTTAGATTATTGCTCTTTATATACCTATATATTATAGTTAAATTTGCTAGAGTGTAGGCTAGATGCATTAAAGAGTTATATATAGTTTAAGTTTCACTATATAAATATTTTGTATAGCAAAAATATAAGCCTTAATATCTCTTAGAAAACAAAGCTAATATTACTAACATTTATATATATATTAGATGATTATATGAAGAGTAATAGTCTAAGAGTATTAAGCTTTATAACCACTATTACAAAAGTTACTAAGGTTTTAAAATTGGTCATGTGACTCGGATTTTGGTGGGGTTTTCAGAATCGCCGCTTACGCCATGTCGCCGCTTACGCCATGACTTACGTTACCTAATATCTACATTACCACCTAACTATTATAAATTGTCAAAATTGTCACATTAACGCTTTTGTAGCACATATGCAGGACATAAGTTAACACATCTATCTTATAATTATTAATTAATTAATCACACAGCTAGCTAATAACAAAATTACTGCCTAGGATATTAAAAATGACAGAAATGTCACCTAACTGTTTAAAAATGACAGAACTACTACCCTATAAAAAATATAACCTAAGTTAACTTATCCATAGTAGCATTCTATACTCTAGCTTATCTACTTATTATCTACACCTACTATTATTATAGAACATAAGTTAACTCTAAACTAGTCTACATCTTACCTCTTAACTATAGAAATAAATTACATTAATATAAAGTAATATGTTATATAACTAATAATTAAGTTTTATTATATTTTGTAGGGTTAATAATAATATCTAAATTGTCACGCTATAAACTTATAATCTAGGTTAACTTTTATCTATAATAATACTATGCGCTTTAGCTTTAAAACATACTAATATTATTAATTACTTATAACTATTAATTAAATATATATACTATACTGTAGGGGCTTTATAATAAGTATAGTAGTATTTAATTACATAACATTTAATTTTATATAACGGCTTTATTTTATATAAGTAGCTATATAAATACTTAATAATACTACACCTATAAATAAGTTAGTAGTCTATGTAGTATATATATAGTAAATACAGTTATGTAACGGATTTTGTAGCTATTGTATTTTTTAGTCATGTAATAAGAAGGGTAGTAAGCGTAGGGTGGCTGTTCTGATATTTTCGATATTTTAGGTGGCAATTCTATCATTAGCTGTTATTTATATATATGAGATTCACTTATTAGTGGCGTTTTAGGGGCTTAATCTAAGCGTAGAAGGGAATAAATTGTCAATTGTGTCGAAATCTAAAGGTTTATTCTATAGGTTTGTGTAAAGGTGAAATCCTTTATACAATCCTATTCTACCTAACGTAAGTCATGGCGTAACCGGCACAATGTCACTCTACACCAAATTTTCTATGGAAAAGTACTTAATTCTAGTGACTTTTTAAATGGTCATAACTTTTGCAATTTTAATTGTACAGCTTAGCCCTTATGTATAGTAATAGTACGCATATTGCCCTATTATGTGTAGAAGTTCTAAATCATTCACGACCTTATTAAAAAAGTTGATTCTTTTTGGTGAGGGAACACCACATGATTGTGCCGGTTACGCCATTGTGCCGGTTACGCCATGACTTACGTTATGCGCTAGGTTACCATATGGTAGATCACCTTCTACATGTGTTCGTTTGTTTACATGTGGCATAAGTGTGTCATATACGTTTCTACTCTAACACTTAACTTACTATATAAAGAGCACTGAAGTAAGTAGGCTGCCTTGTATTTCTATGATTATAATATTTTTAAGGGCATATTTTGCAATTTAATATAGTTTGTTAGCGCCTTTATTTAAGGTTTCTGTATAGAAGGAAAATGTTGCCTTAATTTGTGTTAGAGTGGAAACAGAAGCCAGTTACAAAACAACCACGTGGACAACCACGTAAAAGGCTAATAGGGGAAGTCGACAAGGAAGAAGAAGAGGTTCTTAGTGATTCTTGTAGCTCGGAATGTGAAGAAGGGAGGTCATTGTAGTTAGAAATACTCAATCGCGTGCAAAGCAGCTAGAAAAATAAACGAGATCCCCATACATACACCACATTATAACAAAAACGTCACAAAGACGATCACCAGAAATCTGGCTTGCTCGCATGATCGTCCTTCTGCGCTACAGTGTGCATGAGTACCTCGGACACCCTCTAAATTACTCGAAGCAACCAACCACACCTCGCCTCGCCTCGGAAGCGACGGTCAGGGGAGGCGAGACAGCATCCATCGCACGTGCCACTCGGCTGGACCCCTCATCCCATCCCCATCTCCACCTCCCCTTTCACCATTGGCAAACCACAAATTAGACTTAATCTTCCACCAATTCGACGCTCATAACGCCCGCCAAGAAGCCCTTTGTTATCTCCCTCTCTCTTCAGGAAGGTGTAACGCTCCCTTGTGCCTGGCATTGCTTGGTACTGTATAGAGGGGCTGACATTGATCAGGAGCCGAGGAACGTCTAAAGTTTAGATAGGATGCCGGCTTCACCTGATTCGATTTGATTACAGGATTCTTAGTTGTCAGACTACATGTGCCGTACCAGGGGCATGAATGAACAATTGCAGATTGAGGGGTCTGCCGCCACTGGCCTCGACCTTGACAGCAAGTCAGGCGAACAGAAAAAGGAAGGAGCGCTCCCTCACTAGCTAACTAGATGGCAACAGGGGGCTACCCCGTGACAAATGCAAGCAAAGCTAGGAGCAGCAAGCGGTGTCTCTTTGTGAGAGAAAGCTGCATCTTGAAAATAGAAGATAAGAAATGCCGAGATCTCCTCTCTCCTCGGTAGATACAAAACCAACACGATCAGTCCAATATGGTACAACTTCCCGCTCCAAACGCCGCTACATCTACAAGATATCCTCTATCCCTCCCACGAGCCCACTCTCGCCTCGCACCTACAACCTCTTTCCGGCCCCACCTCTGAAGCTGTTGTAGTAAAAAGCAGGGCACCTAGTTGTACTAGTATCCATAGGGTTAGCAGCCAAGGCGCCTATGCTATTAATCTGCACGAGCTGACCGTCTTAAAGCTTAGATACCGGTACATTGTGCATGCCACCTATACCATCCTTCCCTACCACCCACCCCCTCCTCCATCGCCACTACCACCTCCCATAACGAACCAACCAAACCCCCCATTCCCCTTCCTGACTCCTTCCCGATCCATCCCGTGGTACTGCAACACGCTCTGCTCTTCGCGCCAAGAGAGTAATATAGACTTACAGCGTACGGCATTCAATGACAGGGCGTGACAGCTAGGAGGACGCCGCGAGCGATGTACACCTGCTTCGTTGGGGCTCTTGGCCCTTTAGCACTTACTAGGCGTGCGTGGGCGGAGTACTGGGAGCTTCTTGTTTTGGACTGGCTGGTTTACTTTGTCTTCGCTACTCATTCGAAAGGATCATGGTATGGTATGGGATGGTGGAGCTGCGAGATAGAGAGGTAGAGTTAGATTGGCGTGCATGAAGGTGAGAGAGTAGAGTACGGAAGAGGAATGAGATGAGCGTGTATATAAAGACCCAGTAACCACCTTGTTGGCAAAAGAGGCATCAAGGGAGTATCAGATCTTGCATTCATCCAACCAGTCCCAGTCCCTCACTTCTACTTGCCAGTAAGTGTTCACTTCTCGCAGTTTGACACTTTGGATGAACTCATCGTTTTCCGGCTATCCTCTAGGAGCTCATCCAAAGCAAACCAAGTTTCGCCAGTCGAACTCTTACTAACACATCAAACAGATCCCCAAACCCGCCCCTCTCCACCCCCCTGATCACCGCCCACCATGGCACGCTTCACCCTCCTCGCCCTGGCCGTCGCTAGCACCATCCTCCCACCTCTGTCCACCGTCCTGGCGCACCCCACCAACGGCCCCCGCGACGCAAAGTTCGGCTGCGGCGTCGTGCCCACCGCCGAGTTCCTCGCAACAGCCAGCGAGATGGCCGCCAAGGAATCAGCGTCGAAATCCGCTCTCGGGGCTTTGGCTGCTGATGGAGCTATTTCCGCAGCCGCAACTATCAACGTCAATGTGTATTTCCATGTCGTGGCGAGATCGGAGTCTGCGAGTGGTGGGTATGTGACCGCGGCGCAGATTGATAATCAGTTGAAGGTTATGAATGATAATTATGGTGAGTTTGTAACCTAACACTCTAACCCCTCGCTTGTGCTTCCTCCCATCTCCCTGCTTTTTGATCTTGGTTTGGATTTTGAATGAGCAAATGGACATATGCTAACCAATTCCCAAAGCTGCTTCCGGTTTCCAGTTCACCAAGGCCGGTGCTGACTGGACCATCAACACCTCCTGGGCATCTGACGGCGCTGAGTTGGCGATGAAGAAGGCGCTCCGCAAGGGTACTTACAAGGATATAAATATCTACTTCATGTATGATATCGGTGGTAACTTAGGATACTGCTATTTCCCAACCAACGCTGCTTCTGGATCCAATGACTTCTATGTAAGTACTTGAGGTTGGTCTTGGAGTAGGAAAGAAACTAACGAGAGAAACAGTTGGATGGCTGCTCTATTCTCTATAGCACCGCGCCTGGCGGCTCCGCAACGAACTTCAACCTTGGCAAGACCGTAACGCACGAAGTTGGCCACTGGATGGGTCTCTTCCACACCTTCCAAGGCAGCTCATGCTGGGGCTCAGGGGACAGCATCTCCGACACCCCGCAGCAATTGTCGGCTTCCAGTGGGTGCCCAACTGGTCGTGACTCGTGCCCAAATGCCGCTGGTGTGGATCCTATCCATAACTACATGGATTATTCTTATGAGTGAGTTTGATTTATTTGATGTTTTGAGGGAATGTGTGAGAGTGGATGAATGCTAATGAGATGCAGTTCTTGCTATGACAACTTCACCCCTGGTCAGAATACTCGTATGCTTAGCATGTGGAACACCTACCGTGTTTAGATGCGTAGAGTGAGATTGGGACTGAGACTTGGAGTGAAAAAAAAAAAACCATTAGCCGCTGGAAAATGGGTCGGCTGGACTGAATGTGTGTCATTTGAAGCTTCTGTTAGTCTGATGTTGGAAGGCATGTTCAAAGCGGTTAGTCAACTACACGGTTGAATTAAAAACGGCACGGTGCTGCGTACAAGTCTAAAGAGTGACTGTAGATGACAACAGCCATTACAGCAATTAAAACCAACTCAAGGCGTTCAATTACTCAGGGCTACAATTAGTAGGCTAACGTAGGTCGTGGCCTAAAGGGCTACATGGCCTAAAGGGCTATTTTACTAACCCCACCAAAATCTAGGACTAAACCACCAAACTACAAACTTAGAAAATCGCAAATAATTCAATTACTACCACCCTAATTCATCTATATCATCCTCTAAAGGCTCTTCTTCACTCTCTTCATCTATTTCCTCAATTGTAGCTTCGTTTATAGGTTGTAGCGTTGTTCTAGGCCTCTGTGAAGCTGTAGCTGTTGCTGCTTCTG
>LMYD01000164.1:0-89925 GCA_001630595.1 Pseudogymnoascus sp. BL308 | reverse complement strand
TGCTCCTATATCAAAGTGCTGAATATCGTGCTTCTTTGTATACTTCCGCACCATAGAAATCCTAGCTCGTTGAGTGGCTGCTATAGCTCTCTCAATTACAGGATCTGGCGTAGCCCGAAGCTCAGTCCTAGGTTGAGTTAGAACTCGAGCCCGGGTCCCACGCCGGAGCTCGGAATTGAGCTCTCGCTCTGGCTCTAGCTCAGAACCAGAGCTGGGCTCAGAATTGAGCCCCGAGCCAGAGGGCTCAATTCCGAGCTCTGGCTCAAGCTCAATTTCAAGCCCAAGCTCAGAGCTAGAGCTAGGCTCGGAATTGAGCTCAGGGGCTCGGCGGAGCTGGGCTCTAGCTCGAGTTCTGGCCTGAGCTCGGAGCCCAGAATTGAGCTCTCGCTCTGGCTCGGGTTCAGAGCCAGAGCTGGGCTCGGAATTGAGCTCAGGGGATTGGCGGAGCTGGGCTCTGGCTCCAGCTCTAGCTCGAGTTCTGGCCTGAGCTCGGAGCCCAGAAACGAGCTCTCGCTCTGGCTCGGGTTCAGAGCCAGAGCTGGGCTCGGAATTGAGCTCAGGGGATTGGCGGAGCTGGGCTCTGGCTCCAGCTCTGGCTCGAGTTCTGGCCTGAGCTCGGAGCCCAGAATCGAGCTCTCGCTCTGGCTCTGGCTCGGGCTCAGAGCTAGAGCTGGGCTCAGGAGTTCGCCGGAGCCCTAGGTTGAGTAGAGCTTCCGAGCCCAGCTCGTGGAGCTCGCTCTCAAATATCGGGCCCATAGTTGGGTCTTCCTGCTCAATTCCAATTGACAGATCCTTCCGGGCCTGGCTATTGAGCCAGTCGATATATGAGCTACGCTCTCGGAATAGGAGCTCAGCTGGCGCACACCCAATTGTAGAGTGGATTTGGGTGTTCATAGCGAGCACCACTTCAAGTAGCCCATCCTTCCATTCTGTAGACCCATGGTCCATTTTCCATGCCCGGAGCTTATTCTCAACAACCCCATTTGCCTGCTCAACTAGGCCTTGCGTTTGTGGCGATCGTGGTGCTCCATTTACTACCTGGATTCCATACTTCCGTAGTAAGAGTAAGAGAGCCCCTTTAAATTCCTTCCCATTATTAGCCTGCATAATCTTCAGAGGTAGAAAAGCTGTAATAAATTGAGCAATGCACTCTGCAATAGGCTCTGAGTGCTTGCTTTTCAATGGGTATAGCTGTGTATACTTTGAGAAGTGATCCTTTATATGAAGAATCCATTTATACTGCCCTAACGGCTCATGGCGCATATCAATTAGGTTAATTTGAACCCTCTCCCACGCCCGTCCACTTATAATAGGAACTAATGGAGCTTTTGTAGTATTCGGTCTGTTTAAGGTGTAATTCTTACACCGTTTGAGTATAAACTCTACATCCTCTCGCTTTATTCCATAGAACCGTTACTCTATAGTAGGCCACACCTTATTCCGGCCTACATGTAGGAGCTTAAGGTGTTCTTGCGCAATGATATCAAACACCTCTGCTTTTGGCACTACATATCTAGGCTGTAGGTGGCGTGTATCGCTCTTTCGATAGAGCTTATGGTCTAGAAGTATGAAGTTTGATTGCGTACGGGTTTTAAGGTTCACAGCTCCCTTATTCTGTGATATATAGGCAGAGGGATCTTCAAGTATTCTGCGCATATGGTGTAGTTGCTCAAGTGAGAATTGCTCGCGGTTATAGTAAGTTGTACTATTACTATAGGCTTCAAAAGCAGTGCGCACATCGTACGGAAATGGGTTTATTGAAGTAATAGTAGCCATAATTACTACTGTAAATAGGTGTAGGATTTGAAGGTTTTCCTACGTTCTACGTTCTACGTTATTACCCCACTCGTAGTTGGGCTCGTAGTTGGGCTCATAGTTGGGCTCGTGGTTGGGCCGGCCCGCTCGTGAGCTGGCCGGCCGAACCAAAAGTCGGAAAATCTCGTGGTTGGGCCGGCCAGCTCGTGAGCGGGCCGGCCAGCTCATGAGCGGGCAAATCTCGTGGTTGGGCCGGAACACATATAAAACAATAAAAACATACAACCGTGGGTATTTGCTAGTGATCACCCACCTAACTACTAATGCACTGATCTCAAGCTTTTAGTAGATTAATATTCAGGGTAGTGCCATATGGGCTAGCGGGTGAGCGTTGCCGCCGTCTCATTTTTGATGCCTCACGATAATCTGGTTATCCCCTTAGCTACCTGATGGCGACTACGTTGACACACACAAAGTGGATCTTATATTAAGACGCAATAAACGCAATGCATTGTGACTTTAGATGGCTGTGAATAATAAGGTACCTAGGTGAGCGAAGGTGAGTGAGGGTGAGTAAGGGTGAGCTTGAAAATCATATGGAAGGCACGCTGCCACTATATCTAGACTTTGTAGTCTACTATCTACAATGTCTATTCTCTTTCAAGGACTTACGTACCACTATTTGATGGAAACCCTCTCCAAAGAAGGACGAGCTGCTCTGGAACAATCGCGAGGCTTCTTCGCAAGCCGGCTAGCTTTTTCTAGATACTGCGTTTGCAGACTCGCTGTATCAAGTCTCTTATAACGTTTCACTAACTTGCTCTGCTGGATCTTCTTTGCAAGGCGCTATGGATAAGTCTGAAGTCTACCAGCTGCCTATTAAATGAGTTATGTTGTTTTAATGAACAGTTGCGCTGCTCCTCAACAGTCATCTGCAAAGTTATCTAGCTACCAACTGCACCCCTTTCCTCAAAGTTTCCATGCCTCCTCGACGATTTCGACGGCTACGTTGCTAAATACTTCAGCCAGTCAACTCGTTTTGACGTTGTTTTAGACATAGTAAGAGACCGCTGCACCACGACATGTCTGCTGGTCTACCTTGCCTCTCTTCCCACGCTGGTCCATCGTCTCTGAGAGCCTTACTAGCCTCAACCTTGCTAGTACTACATACACATGTACGCATCGCTGGTGATGGGCAATGCGTTTAAAAAGGTTCTACCAAGATAGTTCAGAGCGGCCGTTTAATTACATCTTTATAAAGCAACGACATTAAGAACATGTCCTCCGAAGTTCACAACTCTCGTCAACAGGCGGGATGAAGACGTATAAGGATATTTATGCGCTTAATAAGGGGGTTGCGGACCTGCTAGAGAAGGAGAAGAATGTGAATAGACGGTTCGAATCGGGGGACGCATGCAGATGGGTTTAGGCTCTATGATGTTGAATCCTATTTGGGTGAGCAATGACCCCTCTGTTGCATTGTCTAGTAACTTATACGAACAACAATCTTAAGTAAAGACCTAAAGGTAACTAGTACTCTTAAAGTACTAGCGTGAGCAGTTATGAATAATTGTAAGTGTTCATTTCCATTATAGTCACTATAATTAGTATAGTAGCTCCTAATAATTAAAAGTCCCCGTTTCCGTTCTAGTTGCTGTAATCACAGTCAATAGTCCTCCCGAGTGTCGCAACACTATAGATACACAGGCAACTAAATGTTAAGTGTAGGATACCTTTAGCCTTATGTATGCAAGGCGCCCTATCAGTATGCGTTTAGGTAATTAGTTGTTTCAATAGTGCAATCTAAATATAGGCTCCTAATTGTTCTAGCCTCTCTATGTTCTAACAGCTGTAGCTAGGCAATAAGAAATAAGATGACTGCAACGTACTTGAAGAATGCTGCCTAGAACAGCAAGGTCAGACAAAGCGCATTGGTATTCAATACAAATCGAGACGAATGGCAGATAAATTGCAACCAGGGCAGATCTATAACTCCGACACATCCCTCATAAAAGTAATACTACCCCACCGTAGACTTACCCTGCCCCCCTTCTCATCCTCCAACTCCTCCGCCATTTCTTTCTCTGCAACACCAAATAGTCTCTTTGCCTCGACTGTAGTCGGATCATCATCTCCCAACTCTTCACTCGCCATCCTCGCAAACATCCGAATGACATACCCCGCTTCCTCCAGCGCTCCCTGCCTGAGCAATTCTTTCCCCATCCGCAATCCTTCCCGACGTCGTATCACCGCAGGCGTACTTCCATACAGCAACTTGAACATTTCCTCTTTTTTTTCCTTGTACGCTTCTCCGACCGCTTCGTCATAGCAACAAGGCTGTCGGTGGAAGATCTCGAGCAGCAGGGTAGCGTGTACAGTGCTCAAGCTCTTCGGCCCAAACACCATTTCCGTCGTCTCCAAAATCCGTACGAGGTACGCCTTGGCTTCGCCATGGGTAGCATGATCTTGCAGAAGAAGCATCACCTTCAATTTGCGCATCCACACATACATACCCTTGTAATGCACCCGTGCAATGTCAGCTTCAGACAGATCGACAGAAGGATACATCAGTTTGTCTACCACAGCTGCTGCTTCTTCAGTTTCCCCTTGCTTCATGAGTAGCCGAAAGAGCTCGAATGATGCACACTCATACTTCAGATCGCCTGGGGTATGCTGAGCTATAGTTTGGCGGAAGAAAACCATGGTGCTTTGGATATTGCCGGCCAGTCGGTCGCGTGCAGCTAGAACCTGCTGGGATTCAAGGGCTTCTGGCATTAGAGTGCCACGGAAATGACAGACGATATAGGTTAGTAGCCACATTAGAAATGTCGACACCCAAGACTTCCAATTACTTTCGAGTGGCAGATGGCTGATGCGATAATACAATGAGCTCAACTCCGGCTTTCCACGCCCAACATATGCCGCTGCCACCGCTCTTGTGAGCTCAGAAAGTAGTGGAGTGAGATTAGGGCTCGGGTTTCTGTAGATATCCTTTAAACAAGACTGGTTGAAAGTCGTGGCAGGCTGCTTTCCATCTTCGATTCGCTTGAGTGCTGCCATTGCCGATGGCATCATTTGTTTCTTGAGATACTGTCTTATACACAAGTCATGCAGCTCGTCTTCTAAATTGGAGTACGCTCCACAGATCCCCCGCACATTCGCAGCAACTCCCAGCGTTATGGCCGTATATTCCGTATCCTCGGTGTTTTCCAGACTGTCTATGACCATTATTGAGTACATATGTAGCTCCTGCATTAATCCAGCATCTCTCCACATAACAATATGCGAATGCATTAGAAAGGTGAGGCAGAACCATATCTCTGTCGAAGGGGGGCCATTTTCTGGCTGCTTTAACCTCTCTTTCACTGTTTCTAACACGTGCTTGACGTGAGAGAAATGAGATCTCTCAAATGCATTCGCTTTTGTAAGCGTAAAGAGAATATATGAAGAGAAATGAATCCATCTCCATTGGTCGACCTGAGAAAGTCTCGCTTGCACACATTGATGGACGAGCCCATGCATCGAGATAAATGCGCCCTGTTCCGTCCTGCGAATCTGAATGAGAGAATAGGAAAGTAAAACCTTTTTCGCGTTATCAAAATCATCTGAATAGTCTTGATTCCAGTATTTGTGCATCTGTGTCACATGCTTTGAGACTAGGAGGCTTTCAGGTACCGCTGTCCCATCCAAAGCGCTTATCCAAGCAAGTAGATATTGTGCTTTAATGTTACGCTTGATAATGGCTGTTCGGGTCACCATATAAGTTGCCATCATGGATGATTTATGGCGACTAAAACGTGGAGATTCTTCGAGGACTTCCTTTTTTCTCTTCTCGAATTCCATCAAATAGTCCTCGGGCCTGGATGCCATGTCGTTGTTATGCACATAAGCACCTGCATGCTCAACAGCCAGAGCGAGGCGCCTAAGCTTGTTTACGATCTCGGTACAGACGGTCATTTGCTCCTTGGTCGGGTTTGTGATGCAGGCTTTCTGAAGGAACAGCGCTTCAGCATCTTCCTTTTTCATTTCTCCGAGCTCAATGGTAGCAGGACAAAAATTAGCTGCACCGCGATCCTGACTAGTGAGTATGATATGGCCCTTGTTTCCATGAGGTATATACTCTTCAATGCTAACTCCATCGAGGTCGTCTGCATTGTCAATAATAAGAAGCCAATCCCCTTTCTCTTGTTTCCGAAGCCAAGATTTGACAGCCTCGATTGCTGCAACCTGAGCAGCAACGTCTGTTTCAGCCAGTCCCTTTCTAACAGCTTCGGATAGACCAAGGTGGCTCGCAATATCAGCGTAACCTCTCCGAATTTCGGTAATGTCTTTGGCATTGACAAAGAAGATTGCAGAGAAATCTTGACTGTACTGCAAAGCATAGTTGACCGCAACTTCGGTTTTGCCGGCGCCACCAATTCCCCAGATAACGGCTTGGCGTCGTTTTACAGAATTTTCCGCCGTCATGTACTGCCGCAGCTTTGCAAGCTCCTCTTGCCGGCCGGTGAAGTATGAGTTCGACATATCTTTGAGCATATTAATGGTGATTTTCTTGATCTTGCCTATGATCAATGTTTTTTGTTAGTAGGTTCCACCAAGTAGCACTAGTGACGTATTACCTGTCACAACTGAGAAGGTATTAGCAAATTTAAATCAATTAATGGGCCAGACGAAAATAGGACGAATTCATTATGTTTTTCAGATATAGAAATTAGAGAACCGTACCCCTTTTCTGTTCATCATCTGTCTCCCACCGACGGTCTATTTTGATCGCCGCACCTTCCGTCATTAGCAGAAGATGTCCAGATATTTTCTCATAGCCATTATCGTCCCGTGACAGAAATCTGACCATATTTCGGTGGTCAGCCATGATTGCCACTGCCTCTGCATCAGTAACTCCCGGAAGAATTGCAGAGCCTATCGGTACAATCTGCGGCTCTTGTTAGAAGACTATATTAGCCTAGAGATCTTGCCTCTTACTATCATGGACTTGCCAAATGCAGTCGGCGTCGGCAGAGTCTCGTAAGCAAATTTCGTCATAAACTGGTTACTTATGGTCGCAAACTGGCCCAACTGTTGATGTAGCAGCGGTGAATCCCTTTCCAGATTTTTGATAAATTTGGAATCAGCTTTGACGAATATAGACGCTATGTTGATGATTGCCCTTCCCAATACGGCTCCGTTGCCGCCTTGATGAGGAGTGCCCATGAATACTATGCCATAAGTCGAGAGTGCGATTGCCTTGTGGTCTTCGAGTGCACCGTTCCTCGCAGCATCTGAATGGATCAAAGCCTAGACAAATAAATATCTTCCTGCAAACTAATGTGAGGGCAATGGAACCTACACTTTTTACAACGATTCCTCCCAAGCTGTGAGCGATGAAAATAATAGGACGTCTCTGCGTCTACATCGGCGTTAACAATATCGATGCTGAGTTGGATAAGTTTAATACTTTTGTAAGCCGTCTTTTTAGACATAAATCGCTGATGAGAGTCTTTCCATGGTCATATATATGCTGCTGGTCAATGCCGTGGGTACCACCAAACACATCTGCGTTGTATCCCCAGCTAAAGATCCTCGAATTTGGGAGATCAGTGGGTAGTAGATCTCGCGGCCAAAGAACATCATTTGCGGCAGTCCATGTCTTCTCTCGGTGGCCATTGAGTCCATGAAGAGCCACGATGCTCAATCCAATATTTAGTACGCGGTTTTGAGACACCAAGGTGAGGACGACTTACTCAACGATGGGGTCAGCTCCTTCAGCAAGGATCGCGAGTCCGAGCGATTTCGCTTCCGAGAGCGACTGCGAAATGACAGTCGACTTGGAATATTTGGATGATCGAGGGATGATCTGCCAAGGAAGCTTAGCAGCCGCTCATTCTGTAGCGCAATCTTAGCTTACTCGAGAGACACTGTCGAAGAGGTTTTTAGCAGGTCTCTCCATTGTGGCCCTCAATAGTGGCGTGAAGATCGCGACGCGATGAAAGAGCCAAACGGAGAATGAAAGACCAATATTCCTGAAGACCTACAGCCCTGACCCACCTGGACGCAAGATAAGCGCCCGAGGTCGCTTATGTTGACCTGACCGCAGTCGCCAGACCAGGTAGAAAGCGGATTGGATACCAGTCAGTGCCACCCTCTCAGCTGCCAAGGACGTCGTGATGGAGTTGATGGAAAGGTACTGTAGGGACCGGTATGTGCACCACACCATTCACTTAAAGGCTATGCTCATACGTGACTAGATCTCTCTGATTTTCATGTAATTGCGTAGTATATTTCCTCTCGTGCTTCATCTTCTGCATTTAACGCTGCGGTTGGGGTCGCGAACATGTTTGATCTCCGTATTTCTCTGCGTGTCAATCGTTGGTTTCAAACCAACCGCCTCTGTGCGGCAGAAGCAAATTGTGCACTTTCGGCAGATGCCGCATATACAGTTATGTACTGCGCGACAATCAATTGACATGTACTCGTACAGCCACCATTCATGACAAGTTACTCTTACTGAGACGGTAGGAAGCCGCATACCAACCGTACCAACCTTGGATATTTCAACCGAGACCGAAAATCCAACACCTAACCGGCTGGCTGTATCCACCCACCTTTCAATATTAGCTACAATTCTCCATTCTACGCCCATTGGCAGCCTTGAAGTGGAAACATTTTGCGAGTTATTATAGGATGGTATAACTAGAGACACATCGCACTAAGCTTGAGGACCGGCTCAATATGTGTGTCTAAAATGGACATCCTCCTGGAGGACAAATCCATCTTCATCAGCCATCTTGTTCACACGTTTGAAGTGCAGAGTCATTACTCCAACCAAAATCGCGAGGAGAAACTGGGTGGCTACGGCGCACCATATTCCGGTAGGGTATGAAGGAGCTATATCAGGTCAGATCCAAGTTTTACATCATATCAGATAGTGAATCCATACCTTCCTTCTGTATGAAAGTGCATGAAGCGTAGATCCCCCCGATGGCGGCGAATGCGAATTGAATACCGGAACCAACTGAGCGGCGGCTGTCAGATCGAACGTTATTGCTCTGAAACGCGATGATTGTGGGGAGATTTCCGTTGCAGCCTGATACTCCAAGGAAGATGCCAAAGTAGCGAACGCCGTTGTTCTGTTCTGTTAGTCGATGCAAAGCAAATCGGAATGGGGACTCACCTTGCAATATGCTGTCAACAGCAGCCCCACGAGCGTGATTACCGCGTTCAGGACCATGTACGGCATCCGAAGCTTCGTCTTATCCGCTGCCCACGCAACACCAACAGTCCAAATCGCACTGAACAGATAGGGCGGCGCGCACAACAGTAACACGATTGCAGTCGAATACCCCATCGTCTTCAAAATCGTCTGAATAAAATACGCGAAAGCATAAATCGGAGCCGAGCAGCAAAGAAACATGAAGCCATAGACCCAAAGCTGCCACGAGGAGATATGCCTGAAGAACTTCTCCTTCGTCATCTTATCGGGTAAACTGTCGCCTCGGTCACGCTCTACGCGATCCATGACAACCTCCAGCTCGGCTTGGGTGAAGTATCCATTCTTGCCTGAGGCGAGGATGCTGTCGGGGAAGTTGAGGACGATGAAGTATCCGATGATAGCAACGCCGATTGTTAAAGCTCCCTCGATGATGAAGATCCATCTCCAGCCCGCAATTCCGTGCGCGCCATCTAGTTTCACAATTCCATAGGCAAGGATATTGCCAAAGGCTGACACGAACAAGTTGACGACATACCACATCGCCATGCGTTTTTGCACCTCGTAGCGCATATACCAGCACGAGAGGAGGTACATGCAACAAGGCAAAAACCCTGCCTCAAACGTTCCAATCAGCATTCGACAAACCACTATAACACGCCAATCATTCGCAAACCCCATCCCAAGCATGACGGCGCCGAAGCTCATAGCGAGAGCAGACAGCTGCACCCGCGGGCCGATGTAGCGCATCATGAGCGTGGATGGCATCTCGAAGAGGAGGTAGGTGATGAAGAAGACCAGGAGCGCGATGCTGTAGCGGTTGCCGATATTAAACTGGAGGTCTTGGTCCATGCCGGCCACGCGGGCGTTGGAGATCTGTGGGTTGTTAGTGATGTGGGCTGAGTGGGAGGGGTTGGGAGGTTAGAGAGAGAGAGGGAAAGGGAAGGTACATTGACGCGGTCAAGACCTGATACTGAGTAGAGGATGCCGAGGATGGGGATTAGACGCCAGTCGACCTTGCGCCTGCGTGAACTTCAGCGCAGCTATTGATATCTGGGAGCGAAGAAAGTAAGGACTCACATAATTCTCGCCTCCATCTGTCTCTGCTCAAGAGAGACATCCTCCTCGGCAACCCTATACCCATCCTTCTTCTCGCCATCGTCATTTTTGAAAATTTCCTCCCCGGCTTTATCTTCCACAGCATTCATGGCCGACATATCTGCAAAAATTCCAGCAAGCTTCACCCAGTAAACTGTAACAAAAAAAGCGATTTAAATTCCGATAACGAGGCTAGAATCATCATAGTGGGATGCCGCTATTTATATACTCGAGTATTAGGCTCTACAGGAAATGGTTATCCCACTTCGAAGTGGGATAACCATTTCCATTCCCCAACCCTTGCTAGCGGGCCGAAGTTGTGGGGTAGATGCGGGGTTCACGCAGCACCTCCCGAGCGAGACCTGCCAAGCTCGATGCCAAGCATGATCTTGAGAAGTGGTCTTGTCGTGCAGGAGGAATCGGCAGACAAAGTGTTGGATTTATCTGGGTAAGTGACTAGTTGGAGATACCGATGGATATCCGTTATTAGCCTCGGGCCCCGGATATCCTAGGGCCTTGAGCCTCGCCGTGCTGCCCGCTCCAACGTCGTTACGGGCATTTTCAGCCCGCTGTTACCACAGTAAGATCACCAGTGTTCGATGCGATTCGGATCGTGATTCCGCTCCCGTCGGGGCGGTCCTTCACGCATACTGCCATCACTCTCAGGCTATCGTCCGTAGTAGCTGAGAGAAATGCCAGGATACTAGCAACCTCCTGGTCTCACGAGACACTTAGTTGACGTTGCAAACCTGTTCCCTGGACCAAGAGACCCCCCTCTGGGACCTGAGGAACATCGCTCAGCCTCAAGATCTGGCGGATGCTTTCTTGCAACTGCTGTCGACTCGTTGCACCTCCCTACATAGTATGTCCAACCTGTGTACGTCCGCCAGCTCGGCCGGCCGATGTCTGCCTTGATCCGCGGCCTCAACTAGATAGTGTATAAGGTGCGTCATGGGGGACCTGGACTACCGGTTCCCCCGGACCAGACCAGACCATGGTCTGGTCTGGTCCCATATCCTCAGACTGCAGCCTAGTCTAGTCTGAAGCCTCTAAACCTACAGTCCCCTACTAGTTTCTTAGCAGACTAGTTCCAAGGTTTAATATGCCTATAAATCACATGTAGTAGTATATAGAAGTATAAGTTAAATAGACGTTAGTATAATTCTATAGATCTACTAAAAAAGATATAAAAAAGATAAAGGGGAAACTTATAGCTCCTTACCTCTTATATACCTAAATATGGTTTAACTTAGCTAAGCCTTAGTATACCCTAGGAACTATTTCTATCTATAACTTAAATCTTCTCTGACTCTAGAACTCCTATACTACTATACTACTATATTACCTATAGTACGTTACCTTATAGGTCTAAATGTACCATATGTAAGGAGGTATCCTTATAAGAAACAGAAGCGCCTCTAGAAGAAGAGGGTAAAGGCTCCTTTTCGAGATAGTAACCTAATTTTTCTAGAGGATTAAGACCTAGTTCCTAACCTAGAAGCTAGTCTAAGCCCAAGCCTAGCATTAAGCTAGGCCCAGAGCTAGAGCTAGGAGCCAGCTTACAAGGCAGCTCCACTATGGGCTCGAGTAGGGCGGGGGGGTGGGAGGGTGAGCGGGAGTAGTCAAAAGTGATAATTTCGTAGAATAATTCCTCAATGTACCTTTCAATACAATTTACTATGTAATAGTACCTACGAATATTGGTGGTCGCGAACGCACTTTGCTTACGACTACAAGTACCATTAGTTGCAGTTGGCACCAGACTAGCGTGAAGTTAACGCTTAAGATGAGAAACTTCATGTGATTTCAGCCTTAGCCCTCGGCACAGTTTAATCTAAGCTTACTAGAATCGCTCCTTAAATCACTTGAAGCTCGCAAGATCATCGAGATTGACACATAGCGTGGGCTTGTACGGTGTTTTCAAACAGCGAGGGTGCTAAGCAACTACGCAGGCTTCGCGGCGCTTTCGCTTTCCCTGTTCCAGACCCCCTAATTTCCTAATAACAGGTGTGTCAGCGTAAATGCAGCCGTAACAGTCAAACGACAGTGCAGCAGCTCGGACACTCTTAAATTGATGTTCCTTTAGTGCCTAGATAGCTAGAGGTAGTCTATCCTCTTTATTAGAGGATTGTGCTTGTGTTGGTTGTGGCATGTTGACCTTTAAGTTGCCGCGTTCGGGTGTTTTGGTGGGCAACTCGCTCGGGTGGGCATCTTGCATCTCCAGGTTCTCTAGGTTCTCCAGGTTCTCCACCCTCCCCCCTTAGCTCCCTCAGCCCCCTTAAGCCCCCCCCCACTTTCCGCTCTTTCAACTTTTACGACAACAACTACAACTACAACTCAACACCCGCCTCCTCTACACTCAACAAACTCCCCTTCTCTCCTTTTCCTTCCCCCGGAAGGAGATACATCACGACTCAACAATCATGGCCAATATGGAGAAACCTTTCTCTGAACATGAGTCTATCATCTCAACCACCGCGTCGTCGACCGCAGATTTCGTGACCGAGGACGAGTTGACACTGTGGCAAGCCGTTAGCAAGTGGCGCAAAGTTGTTCTGTACTGTGTAGGCCTCAATGCCGCCGTTCTCCTCTATGGTTACGATCAAGCCATCGTGGGGAGTGTTTCTGGATTGCCTGCTTTCCAGTATGTTAGGGTTAGAGAGACGTTATTGTGCAAGAGTTAACCTCAAAATCCTGACAGACGCGATTTTGGTGAATTGATGGCGGGCAAAATCATTCTTCCTTCACTTTGGCTTGGGCTCTGGAATGTTGGTACTCCTATTGGTGTTATGATTGGGGCAGTCATTGGAGGATGGTTCCAAGATCGGGTTGGCAGACGCTGGTCGCTGTCTACTGGGAGTGTGATTGCGGCTATGGGTATCGCGGTCATGTTTACGTGCTTTGTGTCGGATGAGGTGTTGACGAGGAGAGCCTTATTTTTGGTGGGGAAGTTGGTGCAGGGTTTAGGGATTGGGATAATTATGTCTACGACGCAGACTTGGAGTGAGTTGGTTGTTTTTTAGGTGGAGATGGAAGCTAACGTCGATACCAGTGTCGGAAGTTTTACCACCTGTCTTGCGTGGACCTGTTCTTTCTTTCCTGTCGATTTTCACCCTTCTCGGTCAATTGATCGGAGCAATTGTTGTCTTCAAGTCTCTCGACCTGCCAGGAAGAAAATCGTACACCGTATGCTTTGCTTCCCAATGGCCTTTCTCGATAGCCACGTTGACCATGGCTTTGTTCCTCCCTGAAAGTCCTACTTACCTTGTTCGCAAGGATAAGATCGATCTAGCCTACAAGGCTCAAACCCAACTCAACGAGCCAAATGCTCACACAGAATCGATCATCGAGGGGCTCCGTATCTCTATCCAGGAAGAGAGAAAGATGTCCCAATCCACTTATATGGACTGCTTTAAAGGTCAAAACCTTCGGAGAACCATGATTGTTGTCTTTTCCTGCGTCATCCCTCAGACTTTCGGCCTCACCCTCCTCGCTAAAGCAAGCTATTTCCTGCAAGTCGTTGGCATGAAAGCCAGAACTAGCGTGATGATGGTTATTGTCGGTATCGTTGTTGGATTAGCAGCCAATACAGCAAGTTTCTGGACTCTCTCGCATTTCGGTCGTCGGACTTTGATTCTTATCTCGCTGAGTTTATCAGCGGTGCTGTGGACTGCGGCTGGAATAGCTGGTTGTTTCACTGGAACAATAACGGTTTGGTATACCATCCCCTTCATCCCTTATTTAATTCCCTCGTGATGCTAACACAACACAGGTATACTGCCACAACATTGATGGTGGTGATCCTCGTCAGCGGCCTCGGCTCCTGGCCCGCCTCCACCGTCGTCGCATCCGAAGTATCAACGCTCCACCTCCGCGCCAAATCCCAAGGCATCGGCTGGTTCACGAACGGTCTCGCCGCAGGAGTCATGGGATTCGTCCTCCCCTATATCTTCAACCCTGACGAAGGCGACCTCAAAGCCAAGACCGGATTTGTATATGGTGGTATGGGGGCCATTGCAGTGGTGGTTACGTGGTTTATTGTGCCGGAGATGAAGGGGAGGAATTGGGTAGAGATTGATAGGTTGTTTGAAGAGAGGGTATCGGCGAGGAATTTTGAGAGGTCTGGGAAGGGGGTTACTGTTGATAGACGGGTTACTGTTAATACGGGGGAGTTTCGCTTGTCCCTAGAGAGATCCCTTGGCCAGACACCACTGTCCCGAGCGGCGGAGAGCGCACATGAGGTGGTTGAACAGCCTTTACTTAGGCAGGAGCTTTGGTGGCAGAAGATCTTTATGGCCTTGTAGCGCTATTTACACTTTGATTACAGGGCAGCTACGGCTCCCGAGCTTCGATTCGATATTCTGCCATTAACATGGCGATAATAACGCGAAACAAGAAAACCTTGCTTCGCCTCACCCTACTCACCTACTGGCTCACCCAGCTTACTCTTTAGGCGGCAAGGTGCCCCGGGTTCGCGTTATGTCTACTGACACAATTGAGACAATTAATCCGGTGTTAAAAAACCAAAAAAAAAAAAAAAAAACATACAACAGTGGGTATTCGCTGGTGGTCACCCACCCAACTACTAATCCACCGATCTCAAGCTTGTGTATGGCAGAGCGGACGGGATGCCCAATTCTCTTGAGTCTATGGTCGTATGTAGCAGGTACACTACAGTTGCAACATAAGTACTTGTTAATAATGATGGGGGCTTGAGAACGAAACTGGAGGCGGGTAAGAGCAGACGGACACAACTAGAAATAGTAGTTAGAGTTAACGTATTTCCCGTACGAGTGGCCCACCCGAACGAGTGGCCCACTAAAACACCAAAATCTAAGTATTACTACTATTACACCACCACCACCCTATATTATGACCCTTATTCAATTGTAATTGATTCCTGGCGCCTCTTGCACGTACGGGCATTATGCCCTATAGTGCCACATACCCCATAGCGCCGCTGTCGGCCTGTAGAACCCACCTGCCGACTACTCTCACTTGCTACCTCCGTACGGATTTGAGCATCAACCTTAGTAGTCTAAAGGATATCCTCTCCCTCTTGTACGGAGAGACTACCCCCTTGCATTATACGCCTCTTGCGCTTCCTTTCCCTCCTCTTTTTCTGTTCATTTGCAGCCTATAGAGCCTTAACTTCTGCCTTAAGTAGAATAGTAGAATGCATCATCATTTCTACCCCTTTAATAAGGTAGCTAACAGCATCATTAATTAAGGTAGAAGAGCTATTCTAATGTTATACGATGTAGTTCTTTATATGCTCTATTTAAAAGTTAAGCTCCTATATAGTTTAAGGAGTCTTTAAAGTCTAATTATCACTGTTAACTATAGGAGGGGTCGGAGTCCTTAAGTGTAGATTTAAGTGAGAGAGGACATTCTATAGCTCGTACGGAACTAGCCTTATAGCTCGGAATCTACTCTTAATGTTCTACTCTATAAATGTAGCTTTAAATGCTTCTTTGAATGTAGAGAGGAACTTAAGCTTTATGATGTAGTTTAGCTAGTTCTGTACGAAGGTTTCAATCTACTTTCCGTACGAAAGCTTTAGTAGCGTAAAGCAGCTTACATTAAGAGGCTAAAGAATATGCGAGGAGTATGGTAGCATATAGAGGGTAATTATCTTCTGTTCTATGTAGTAGTGTTGAAATTAAGCTAAGAGGTAGCTCTCATGTCCATTAAGAATAAGAAGGTAATAGGTTCTAACCATACGAGCATTTGTATGCTAATCGAAGTGTTAAATCTACTTATACCTAATTGAATTTAAAGTCCACCTATTCTTACTAAGTGTAATTACCTAATTGTCTAGTAATCCTAAGTCCTTATACTAAGCAAAGAGGTGATTCTACGCCTTAAAAATGATGAATGGCAGGAGTACCCATCCGTACGAATTAACACCTTAGATAATTAACACCTACTCTCTATTCCCTAGCTATATAGTCTTTAGACGGCTCTTTGCTTCTAAGCTTATGACTACCTTTATAGTAGTAATAACTCCCATTACAAAACCTACTTCATTAAAGTTATAGATATCCTACTCTAAGATTCTGTATTTTGCAACTATGTTTCGTACGAGAGAGAACTACCCTTTAATTATCTTAGGATCTTTGCATTTTACTCGTTTATAGTCGTACTTCTAACTAAACTTCGATTTGATTTCCGTACGACGCGTTATAAAGCCTATAGACTAGTTCTTTCTAATAGGACTCTCGCCTCGTTTAGAGAGTAGAAGGTCTGCCATTTCTTATATAGCTTGTGGCTAGGGTAGAAATCCACGTGAATCTAGGTTAAGGATATACTAAACAAGAGCTGACTCTTCGTACGGAGTCAACTTCTGTAAGTTAGGTGTAGAATCGCGTCAGGATGTCATTCCTTGAATTCGTCGACGAAGTGTTATTCGAGGGATATCGTACGATGCCGTAGCTACTCGAACACTTTGAAATTAGCCTTGTTTAATTACACTAATAGCCAATAGTATTCTACCCTCCTGATTAGAGGATTTAGCTTGTGTTAGTTGTAGCATTGTTGACTTTTGTTGGGTTGACGCGTTTTGGTGTTTTAGTGGGCCACTCGTTCGGGTGGGCCACTCGTACGGGAAATACGTTACAATTAACTATATTTGCATATTATGTTAAACTGACCATTAAACTAATAAGGGAGTGCGTAAACTAAACATACTAATCTTGGTTAAAGGAGCTATATAGCCTAAATCGCGATGCATCTATATCTCTCATTTCCCATTTCGATCTTGACCTTGGGGATAATCAACCAAGAAAGTCAAAAATTCCCATTCCTTTATTTTCCTTGCCTTTAATTGTATACAATTCTTTTAAGCGTTATGCGTTCAGCTGTTGTCAGGGTCGGGATAACCCCCTCTATCCTCATAGTCGCTACTATGACGAGCCTTACACATGCTACCACTACCACCACCGCTGCTTTCACAGTGAGCTGCACTAGCCAAGAGTATGAACTGCATTCGATTACCCTTCATCTAGCTAATTAATGCCTCTCCGAAGCCAACTACAAGCCTGTGCGACTTCCGCAGAGGGGGCGGTACATCGGTGCTACGATAAGGAGTGTGCCTGCAGCGAGTTAGCCGCTTTCGTAGAGTAAGAAGTTTCCCCCTATATCACCTCTTATCCTTGTCTCTCTATCAACTACCGCTATTATATTTCAATACTGACTTATGTAGTTGCTACTACGAATACTGCCCAGGTTACGGTGGCGCCTACGGAGAAGGCATTGCAGGCCGGTTTACGTGCGCAGGAACCACGCCCGTATCTGGGTTTCCGACTGCATCTAGCAGTGGAGTAGCGTCTAGCAAGTTCACTGAGAGCAGCGGCGGGTTAGGCGGCGGTAACACCGAGAGCAGGGTTACCGCCGCGCCAACGTCAGTTTCAACAGGAAGTAGCGGAGGCACCGATAACAGCGGTAGCAATAGTGACCAGAATGCTACTACGCCCACTAATGATGCCAGCGAGCTCTTTGCCTCGGCTGGCGTACTCCTTGGTAGTTTCATTGGCGTGTTGGTTTTGTTGTAAATGCGTTCGTCCACTCGTGATGGGACGGAGTAGAGCAGAGAGGCAACCTAGTATTAGGGGTGACGATAATTTAGCTAATAACTTCTTCATGAGTTCTTACCAATGGATTATTCAAGGAAAGAAAGGAGGTGAAAGCGGTCCGCGCCACTCCATTAAACTAGAATCCCCTGTTCTCACTTTGGACTGTTAGGTGACCGCGGGGTTCTGATTTCAGGATTCAGTAAAGGTGGTGAAATATCAGCAGCCCAAGTCAAAAGCGTTCTTGTTATTGCAGCTTCTTCAAATCCTGGCCGCATCATGTCCCTCAGCTCTAGTCATGTTTTCTAACATAGAGGGAGATGGCCTACGAGGCATCAAAACGATCTGCTACTCTCGTAATATACAAAGCCCATCTTTTCTCTCTGATTTTTAAGAAGATTACGTCTTTGCTAACTTCCCTATAGTTTAGTTACGCGCTAGCCACTCCTGATTAGCCACAATTGCCTAGTGATGACATAAGTGCAGGACGTGCAGGGTTGCTTTAACTTCATAGTTAATGCTAGAGTTTTTGTAGCAACTTAGTTAGGTGGGCAACCTACATGTTAAATATGTTATAAGGAGATATTCTTAAATAAAAGAGTTTCATATCTAACTATACCCCTACTACCTCTCTCTTAGACTAATGTTCACTTTACTCGTGTTATCCTCTAGCCTTGCCCATAACGAAGTTAGGAGGGAAAACATCTCTTGCATGAACTAAATGGAACATAGCCTGTACCAAGAACATTGGCAAGGCGTCAAAAATGTACATGTAAATTTCGTGACTGGCTAAATAGCCCGCATGTCCTTGGCTGAACTCGATGATCCTGAACACGCATCGCAAAATGATAATGACTGCAGCAGCAAATAGGAGCTTTAGCAATTGAACCCACGTGCGTTTGCCGTAAGAAGGAATTGTGTATCGGGCAGGCGAGGAGCGCATGCGCTTGAAGAAGATCAGGGCAACGATTAAAAAGAAGCCGAAGAATGTCAGCTGGACAAAGAGACCAAACAGCGTAGCTTTCTGCCCGGTATTTGCCAAGCTAGATTGAGCCATCATGCCACCACCTCCTGCTTGCATCAGGAAGGCAACCACGTCGCCAATAACAAAGATCTTTGTAACTCGGGTAGGTCGGATTATGGAGGCGTTTGGGGACTTGACAAAGGTAGCTATCCGGCCATAGATCATATAGATTGTCGCAGCGTAGAGAGAGGGCGGGAGAATGATAAAGAGCGATTGAGTTATGTACGGCACCATTTTGGCAGGGTCTTTCGCAGAGAGATATCTGGCGACATAACCAAGAGTCATCACTAGAAGGGTCAGCGACAATAAATACGATGCTTGAGGACAGGGAGAACTCACTGACGGAACCAACAACAAAAGGTGTATAGAACCAAGTCTTCTTTCTTAGCATTTGCCAGATATGGAAGATTGCACTGCCGCCGAAGAAAATTGCTGCCACAATACAGACTTTGCTGTTTGGCTTGTAAGGGTAAATGCCATTATCGTCTTTGGCTCCAGCCATGACTTGAAATTAGAATACTGAATATTGTTGATATCCAACGGAAGGTTCAATTGTTTCGAGTCTTAAGGTTTGGAATGTGAAACAAGAAAGTGCGAAACACCCAAGGCTTGGAGCACAGTGACAGATGTTATGACATAAGACGCCCGTGAAAAGAAGGGAAAGGAGTAGCGATTAATTGAAAAAAATATGAGGCTTTCTGTCTACGAATATATATAAAGGTAGTGGAGATTGAAGTGAGTATGTAGGCGCCTGAAAATAATGAACGGATCCAGCCCACTGAAACCCGCGATAATCAGGGCAATGCTCGTATAGAACTCTACACAGCCGCAATAGGGGTTATGCGACGTTTAGTCTGGAACATTCAATCTGGTAGCTGCTGGGATCACTTGACGATAGGGTCATATTTTTTGATCCATGTACCAATAGTGCTCCACATAGGCAGTCTGATCGATGCCGATCCTTGCGAAAATGGTAGGTACCATACTAATAATAATAAACGCGTATGCCGCGTATTGTTAGCTTCCGCGTATACCATTGGGGAGGAGAAATGCGGCCACTAGTAGATAAAGTTCGCCGAGCCCCATACAGCATCATTTTAGTGGTATGAGTCTTCTATGGACACCTAACCGTATGTACATCTATTTGCGAGATACGAGATGTTTCTTTACGTGAAGGTATCGAGATCGATTTGCAACAATTATTTTTAGTGCATATCTTGAGATTAAAAGTGGTTTCATGCGTTTTTATAGTGGTTTGGCCATTTTGTTTTTCGCATCAAGGACATGGCCACCAGAGTGATGACGCTGTACTTCTGGCTTGGTCACGATGCGGACTTCCCCATCGCAGATCCCGCCAGCGCAGCTGTGTTCTCCACTTACATGTACGGCCATGGCTCGCCCTTGTCCGCGTTGTATCCTGAAGTTCCAGCTCGGAATGTTCGTGCAGACTATAAACAAGGCATCCGTGAATTGAGTGCAGCTGGCACAGTTCTTCTCAAGAACGTGAACGGAGCACTCCCTCTAGCAAATGAGATGAGCTTCGTTTTTTTTGGAAACGATGCCCCAGATCCGACTCTTGGCTCAGTCTATCTTGCGTACGGCAATGATGCGATTGTGGATGAAATGGGCACTCTCAACATTGGCGGAGGGTCTGGCACTGTTCGACACACCAATCTTGCTAGCCCTCTTGATGCACTACCACTGCCTGCGCCTGCAAAATAAAGAAGTTCGAGTTCGAGTAGTCCACCTCAAACTCCGCCTCTCCCTGCTCCCCGACGTTAGCACCAGCCAACACTGTCGAAGCTGCTACGACACGATTTGCCTAGACTATGATGTTCCCACTAGCTTCGTCTCGAGTTATGAGGGATCGTGCGAAACACATTACGTCAAGTTCAGCGGTGCTGGTATGCTATCCACTCTGGTAGTGGGGTTGTTGCCAGTGTTGTCGGTATAGTTGTGCTCGTTTGGCCTTGACTGCTTTTAGCATCGAGCAAAAAGGAGAAGATAATGTTGTATCATATGTGCTGCTCTATATCTAAAGCTTTGTCCAAACCCATCTACCCTCAGTTCTATTATTCTGTAACTCTAAAACATCTATGTCACTTCCACTTTCTTGTTGACTTTCCGTTTTCAGCTGCTCCTTTTTCCACGCCCTCAAAAACCACATACATGGCGTTGCTCCAATAAACATAAACCCTGTAAAAATCTGAGCATGAATGTAAATATTACCTGTGCTTTGTCGTAGTTCCAGAGCTATGGGCTCCGCAAATACTGTTGGAATAATCAACAGTGGCCAGAAGATTGAAAGGGCAGACGAAAGATGCTCAAGACCAACCACCTCGGCATTAACAGGCGCCACTGTTGTCCAAAAGGTCCCTATTGTCAGACCCAAAATAAGCGACGAGAAGATAAGCAAACCATAGCTCTTTGCTGGTATCCATAACGCGAACGTGAATATAGCAGGCAGAAATGAGCCAACGAGGGCCACATTTAGTCTCCCAAACTTGTCAGAGCTGAGGCCAATGATAGAGCGTCCAATAGTTTGTGCAAAATTTAGCATTGCGCCTACGACGCTTCCTTGTTGTGCAGTTAGGCCGATGCTACGAGCATATGCTGGCAGCGAGAAGAGTAACACAATGTAGGTCATTATATGGAATATGCCCCATGCTACTGTAAGACAGTATTCCCACCGACGTAGGAGAGACCAGTCAAAAGCGATTTGCGTAGTGCCAATTTCTTTGTTGCGATCGCGTAAAAGGGTAGCACATACTGTATTTGCGGCTGCAGATATGATGGCAAGAATGCGGAAGGCCCAGCCGGGACCAATAGACTGGATGATTGAGCCTGCAGCAAGGCAATAAATAAGACCGCCAAGACCAGAACCAGCACTTCCCAAAGACGTAGCAAAGGAACGCTTCTTTGCGAACCATTGTGGGATTATTGCGGCGGTGGCATTATATTGAAATCCCATCCCAAATCCAAAGCATAGACCTTGAGAGAGAAATAAATGCCAGATCCTGGTAGACCAGGAGGCACCGAGAAGGGCACCCGTTTGAAGAACGATTCCAATGAGAAGAGTGTATCGTGTGCCCCATAGTCGAGTTGTAATTGTGCAAATTGGAGCAACAGCTTGGCACATTCCAATAGAGAGGCCACCAATAAAGGCGAATTCGAGAGCTGTAGCACCATGAAAAGTATCAGTGTCGAGATAGTGAGCGAGGAAGACACTGTATGCCTATATAAGTCAGTGTGATTGTGTCGATTGGGAGTGAAGAGGGCATTGTACACTATTTACTCCCCATGTATGGATATTGATTATTGCAACACAAATGACGACCACCCATCCATATCCTCCGTCTGGCAAAATATCCACATGTTCCGCTGCGGGGACAGTCTGAGTGGCATCGGATACTGTCAAGTTGTTTTGACCCTGGATAGATGTTCGTTTCATTTCACAAGCCCTCTTTTGGTGTTGATTTGAAGTGTTCTTTGTTTTCTAAACCTCCCAGATTCATCGCAGGCCCAAATTTGACATTTCCTGCTAGGAATCAAGTTAATACACTCCATCTTGAAGTTTTTGAGTGGAAATCCTTTTATATTAGAGATCAACGGCTACTCCCGAATGAATAGCATAATAGATAGGATTAGTATTTTTTTTAAAAGATAAACTATGGCACGAAAAGTCTTAGATTTAAGTGACTGTTTCGTTTTTTCAGGGGGGTCGGGAGTGTATTAACTTGATTCCTAGCAGGAAATGTCAAATTTGGGCCTGCGATGAATCTGGGAGGTTTAGAAAACAAAGAACACTGGTATTGATAGCTTATTGAAACTGTGAAGCAATGACATTACAAAAACGAATCCGAATACGGACTTCTCGGAAACACGGCAATAACGGCGCTAAATATGCATACTGTGGGAGGAATAATATGAGTCTATATAGCCCTTAGCCTTTCGTGCTTCCAATTAGCCCTTGTTTTGCACTACTCTTCATCAAAATATAAATAATCATAATTATAGTGTTTTCAACCTTTTTTTATGACATGGTCTATACGACCAAAGCCTAAACAAACTTCTGGCAAAAATTAAGATATCGCCGATTAGGCCAACTGGCGCATTTTTGCCTACAGAAAGCGTAGTGCTGAAGAAGGTAATCAGCTGATCACACTTCACAACGTCGACAAAGATTGGTTATTTGCTATATTGACATGGCTTGAATGACTTAGCATAATACTAAAACGGGTTTCAGAATACGTACAATTCCAATAGCTACAAGCCAATTGATGGGAGAGACTTTAACTTGGTTGTGACCACCGCCCTGTCTCTCTCGTTTGTGTATGCCTTTAAGAAGATCTCCTACTCATTTAAGGGATGAGAGAAGGCGTAGGAACTATTTTCTGGTTTAAATGTGGCCGGGATAGGGGTTTGGCAATATGTTTTGGAACCTTCAATTGTAGTAGTATTCGTCCTAGTGAGAATGAGGTATTTGCCATTGACGAAGCTTGAGTAGCTATTTCCTAACAAGCCTACAAACGTGTAGGATATTTACGAGAGCAAAAGTTTAGCGATAATAACTTAAATATAACTCTTTTCACATTCGTAGAACATGACTTGTCTACTTTAGCTATCACAACTCTCAGCTACATACTCACCCTGCTCCTTATATCAGGTGTCCGCTCGAGGGTAGCGCCAGACTTGCATGCTCCTGTTGCCGCCGTATTCTGAAAGAGACTGGGGGAGCAGCCCCGTTCGTGCGGGAATTGGCCGGCTACGATGATGGTAAATCCGTCCCGTCGTAGGTGCTGCAGGTTACCACTGGTAAGTGTTAATTGATCTGTTTATTTTATTGCTGATGCCGCGACAGGCACGAATTAATCGCTAGCAGCTTACATGTTGGATGGCACATTTACCAGGTACTTGCAAATAGTTTTGTACCCCGTGCCAAATAGTTTCTACGGCATAGTGGGCTAACAACGATACCCGAATAGCCTTTTGATAGGAAGAAGGTCGGATGCCGGGCATCCGGGCTACTATGTCTCGGGTATCAGGCACACACACTCCCTACGTTAATTGTTGGCAACTAAGGTTAGGCAAACCAAGCGTACCAAGTACGTTCAGAACTCAACTCCGACCTGATTAAATATAAATACGGTCGGGGGCGCTTAAAATTTGAGCTCATCCGCTTTAACCTTCATCCTAGAACTCGTATACTGTTTTAGTACTACTTACGTTCGGATATATTCACCTTATAGTTCGACTTTCACTCACCATTCATTATGCCGCAAAGAATCGTTATTATCGGCGCTGGTTTTGCTGGCATGTGGAGTGCTATTGCTGCACGGAGGCTGATCGCTCTGAGCTCTACAGCCGACGGGACGAAAACTCCTATAGATATTGAAGTGATAGTCATATCGCCAGAGGAGAGGCTAGTTTTGCGGCCGAGGCTATACGAAGCAAACCCCGAAAGTATGAGCGCACCATTGGGAGAGCTTTTTCGCGCCACAGGGGTCCAATTCATTAAGGGTACTGTCGATATCATCTCTACTAAACGACGAGAGGTAGAATGGGTGAACCGCGCAGGTATTCGATCTACCCAACCATACGATAGAATAGTGCTAGCTGCTGAGAGCCGCTTAGTGCGCCCTAGTATTCCTGGTCTCGACAAATATGCATTCAGCGTCGATCAGATTGAAGAAGCAACCCAACTGGATTGCCACTTGCACAGTCTCGCATCGCTCCCAAGTGATTCTGCCCGCAATACCGTGGTTGTCTGCGGGGGGGGGTTCACCGGTATTGAAGTAGCTACGGAGCTACATAATCGCTTAAGACCTATTCTAGGCGGTGGCAAAGCTCGCATAATTCTGGTTGATACTGGGGCAGAGATAGGATATGCACTTGGACCGGGACCGCGACCTGTTATTACAAAAGCCCTAGAAGATTTAGGAGTGGAGGTGAGGCTTGGAACAGCCATCGCATCTATAGATGCTAGCGGTGTTGTTACCTCTACTGGTGACCGTATTAGACGCGCACAGCCATATGGACGGCTGGAATGGCAGCGACGCCACTAACTGAGCAAGTCAAGAGCGAAAAAGACAAGTTCGGTCGGTTGCGCGTCAACTTAGATCTCCGAGTGCCATTGGCTCATGATGTCTTCGCCACAGGTGATGCTGCCCATGCCGCAACCGACGACAAAGGCTACTATGCAATGATGTCATGCCAGCACGCCCTATACCTCGGCCGCATAGCTGGACACAACGCAGCTGCAGATTTACTTAACCTGCCGACCTTACCATACAGTCAAATAGCTTACAACACTTGTCTGGACCTTGGTCACCAAGGGGCAGTTCTAACGGACGGTTGGGACCGTAAGGTTGTGGTCAGCGGGTCACTTGGCAAGGCTATTAAGCAATACATTAATACAGTTCTCATTTATCCACCTACCGTGGACCTAGATAAAGCTTTTGCTGCTGCCAAACCAAGGACTAAAGATCCACCGATGACCTTTGCGGATGTTGCACATCTCTTAAGATTGTTATTAAAGAAACTGTGGCAACTTTATTTCACAAATCAGGGACAGGAAACATGAGATGGGAGACGGGTTCACTATATTGTATCCATTAGTTAATTCCTATAACGTGGAATCTTCCCGTCTTTACTGTGTACAGATAGGCTCCTTCGCTTTTACATGGTCCATATATTTCTCAGTAAATTTCTGTTTCAGAATGTAATTTAATACGGTAAATCAAATCGTTGGACTTGGAGCAGCTTCAAGCATCCACAGCCATGTGCCGCTACATATCTAAAGCTTTATCCAAATCCATCTACTCTTAGTTCTATTTCTTTTGTTATGGCTCACAAGGGCAATTCGGTGATCAGCCATGGTCAGGACATCTCCTCTTGGCGACTCATTTGTGATAAAACATTCGTTTGCCCGGCAATGTGCTCGTCTTATATATATTGGCAGGGACGGCTGTAGGAGAATTGTGATCGCGGCATCTTGCCCGATCCGGCGTTGTAGTATATCATGTCCCGGGTTTGTTTCAGTAGGCTGGCTTGTAGGGAGGGGGTGGAGCGTTGGGAGAGAGCCGCTTAGCGAATGGGAAGAATAAAATGGTTGCATACGGCGGGTGTAGTGATGCGACAAGTTGGAGCTCGTATATAGGACGCTGACCACTCGAGCAGCCTTCGTGATAATGCTCGCTCCTGGGCCAAAATGTGGGATTACAATTTCTTCCGTGGCGGAGTACACAGTAGTCGTTGGCACTGTAACATGATCCGCACGCACGCGCATTAAGGAATGTACAAAGATTTTTTCAGCTAAAATTGCTAGCTGACATTACCAGTATGCACTGCAACACAATAGCTAGAGAGGCATGATGGCCAGAAAGACATGATAACTAGAAAGGCATGATAGCTACAAAGACCTTATTATAGGCTTAGTATTTACAGCTGAGTAAATGCACATAGATACTATTCCTATAGTATATAATTTCTAACTAATTGCCTAGGCTTAGAATAGTAGTTCAACTCTATTATAGAGCTTCTAGTAACATTATATCTCTCCTACATTTTACTAAAAAAGAAACAAAAACAACACTAATGCTTATAAAGACCATCTAGGGAGAAGTTAGTTATCTAACCTGTAAAGACAACAAAACAATAACTTATAAGTCTTGCTAATTAGATGCAGACTTATTATCGATATGAAGAAGCTGGCTGGGGAATTTCCTGAAGGCTACACGCGACATGGTAATCATAGAGTGAAAAGTGCATGAGAATCATCTATTAAGCACAAGCAGATATCAAGAATTTTGCAGCGGATTTTTCACAGGATAGTGACCGACAGCGATTACAAAGAGATAGCGAGCGCAGATTCAGCAAGCCGCGTTCTAGTCTATGAATTAACTTATCTCAGCGGAGGGAATACGACTCGACATCTCTATTCCCATAGGCCTCCCAGTCTTCTCCTTCTCGAGCGGTTGGGACGAATAGCATGGTATAGCGCCCACAAAGCTTGCAGATATCATTATTGCCGATATACTGTATCTACGAGCCCTCTAGCCCCAAACATCCTCAAACCACTTCCTTTTCCTCTTCAACTGTTTACTCCATTCACTGAATTCCACTCTACTCCATCCCATTTCCTTCTCCGAATGTGAGGCTAGCGTTTCTACAACATCCCTACCCATTCCTGCACTCCCGCAGATGTACAGACAAGCATTCTGCGTCATGAGCAGCTCCTTCACCTCTTTGAATCTCGCTCCCACTCGGTCTTGCACATATGCCTTCCTCTCCTTGCCATCTTCCATCACCTTCTCTTCCCTGGAAAATGCAGTCACAATTTCTAGCGATTCTCCAAGCGCCGCAGAGATTTGGACAAGCTCGTCAGAGTACAGCATGTCAGAGGCGGTGCGACATCCGAAGAAAAGCAACGTCTTACTGACTGTGTGACCCACGGCGTGAAGCCTTGAGCGTTCTAGAAGAAAGGCACGGAAAGGAGCGATGCCTGTACCCGTCGCTATCATGATAATTGGGATTATTCCCGTCATTGGGAGCTTGAATTTAGATTTTCGGATGTGGATGTGAAGTGGCAATGAGTGTCCCATGGATCGAAGCATGTAGTTTGTAGCTAGTCCAGGAATCAACTCTTGATTGGAGGAAGAGCTGGAGACGTCGGACGGATTGACGAGGGTGTTCTGGACTACCGCGGTGATAGCGACACTTTGTGGCTGAACGGCTGATGAGGAGGAGATAGAATAGAAGCGTGGTTTCTGGGTCGGTAGGTACTCAATTAGACATGACAGTGGTAGTTCGGTCCATGTCTGACTGTTCTCAAGGAGACTAGAGAGAAGACGGGCAATATTGGTATACTTAGAAGAAATATAACTTGAGTATGCAACCTTGTCGGAACCAAGTCGTTGTAAGAGAGCCTTTATCGATTTTGAAGGAGCGAAGAGGGCAAGGATTGGGAGAAAGTCCCGAGACACGGGACCGCAGACGTCAAGGTGATATCTGAACAGATTGTGGATAGTTACCAATGACGGAACTTTCAGTTTCCCGTCAGTGTCAAGAGTAGATATTGACACAAGGGTGTGCTTGGTGGATTGCAGACCCAGTGCTGAAAGAAGTGTTTCAACCTCGTCGTCTGGGTTCTGGGGCCATACTGCGACGTGATCGCCAGTGCGATATTTCATTTCCGGATGCTGGCTCAAATCAAGCTCGATATGAAGAACATGTCGATCTTCGGTACCTGACAACATTCGAGATGATTTCATTGGTAGGAGGTGAATTTCCGAGTTTTGTTGAAGGAAGGCTTTATCGGTGTGTGCGTGGAATGGAGTTCCTTGAGTGATGGCACTCCCATCTTCAGATCCCGAAAAGTTGACACTGAGAGATGGCTCATACCCAACATCACGCTCCTCGTAATTCAAGGTGTCTCGGAACACTGTGAACAATCTGTCTTGCCAGGAAAGGAAGTCCTCGATTGTGGTACCCTTGGCATCATCTGCTCTGCCTACAGGGAGAAGAGCCTGTGCGCCGAAGGTATCGAATGCCTCAGCGATCACATCAATGACCTTGTTATAGGACTTGTAATTACTGTTACCGAGGCCAAAAGCTGCATAACGAAGATTAGGAAGCTTCTTGTCCTTGGTTGTCAATACCCATGACCAGATCTCGTTGGCATTGTCTGGAGGATCGCCTTCTCCATACGTGGAGACCACAAACAGAGCTAGCTTTCTTGCTGGTATTCTGGCGATCGATGCTGCATCGTAGTCGCCGAGATCAGCGATTAATGTCTCGAGTCCGTACTTTACGTGGCATTCTTTTGCAAGACGTACGGCGAGTCTCTCTGCAGTCCCGCTCTGTGAGCCCCAGAAGACTACCACGTCTTTGTTCTACCAACAATAGTCAAGTACTGCCACAGGCATGAAATCTAGAGGTTACTCACCAGTTCTTCCAGCTTGTGAGCAATATCTCTACTCTCTGCCTCTTTTTGGCCACGTTGACTTGCATCTCCTTGGGGTCTTTCGTACCAAAAGCTACGCAGGGGATCTGGTTTGTCCCAAATAGTACCATGGGATACGACGGCAACACTCAGCGCAAGAATAGCGACCAGTGCAAGCAGGTTATCGTGAATGATAATCAAACTTATGGTTTCCCCTGAGTTCTGGAGCTGGAGCAAGTTGCTCTTGCTCCATGTTGACGGGTTCAAGAACGACGAGTTGAGAGATTCCATCATGACAATTATACAACACGATGGTAATATTCACGGACGCATCGGGTTGGAATATGTTTATATATCGGGAGCCCATACTCACTATCAATAGACTAGCTGACACTTATCTATAATAGCGAACATTCGAATCGCCAAGAATTTCCACATCCTCAAGATCGACAGTGACAACGAATTTTACCGAGATCGTGGCTCTGCGGGGAAATTGGGGACCCCACGCTCAAAAAAGGAAATGTACCCCGGGTCGACCCCGCCAAACGTTTGAAGTGTGGGGTTCTGACCGAGATTTTGCCTCATTTGGGCATCTGCATATGGCGAGATGTATTGCCGATCTTTGGCCAGACTCCTGTTAGCCTCGTTGCATTACTAATCAAGGTAGAAGAGCTATTCTAATATTATACGGGATATCGTGACGCGACGTAAGTACCCCCTTTGGGTTCAAGCCCTGTGTATGTATCATCGGAATATGCATCACTAACCACACATCCTGCAGCATTCCAGCTCGTCAGCGGCGATGCATGGAAGGGCTGCGCCTTCGACGGGACCAAAGGCCGCTCGCAGCTGCCTGGGCTAGCAGATGACTACCCTGTCCGAGAAGTTGAAGGTGGATGCCTTCATCACACACCGCAAGGCGCTCGAGAACATCGAGCTCGCGTTCGAGGCGATGAAGCAAGGGAACTGTATTCGCTGTGTTCAGAATATGCGGGACGTATCTGCTTAGAGAGGGAGTGGGAAAAGAGGAGCTGCAGAAGGAATAACAGCGTGTATTAAAAGCTAAGGGCGCATCTAGCAGTCAATAGAGATGCAATAACACCCCACTGGGATGAACCCGTCCTTTAAAGTAAATGGGGTATTCAAAAAAGAAGACGCCTCACCACTTGCTCCAGCTGAGCATATTAAATTTATAACTCCTCTGTAGTTAACGGGGGCTCGTCATACTGTCTGTTCCGGGACGTCTGCGTATTCAAGCACGACTATTACCAAATTATCTTGCCGCATGTACTTCGATGATGAGTATAGCTATCAGTAGATGCATTTCCCAGCAAGTTCATTCCATTACCAGGGGTGGCTGTTGTGGCTAGTAAATGTACTCCTTATCACCTCTCTTAGCGACCTTTGGACAGTTCTCGGCAACACTGGCCTTCACCCTTGTTGCCGCCCCAAAAGTGATATTCAATCTGGATTCCAGACTACATGTACAACGCTCCTCCTGAAGAGCCACGGCCAACCGTAATAGTCGAACAAACGTCCAAGTTTATGCAAAACACGTTATCTACGTTTCAAAGGTCACTCATGCGACGCATTTCTAGTACTATCAGAACTTGTTTTGAGTCTTAAAATACAGGCACTTTGTCTTAAATACACATCCGAAACTTATACCGCCTCACCACGGACACACTCTAGTCAGTCCTCTATACCGCTATTCGAGTATCCACCAACCAACTAGCTATGGATCGCCTGGGCCTCCATCTTCCTCTGTTCCGTCAACTCCTTCTGCAACAGATTCGCTTTCCGCACCCCGAAACCGTCCGCAAACACCAATGACACCGATTCAAGTGGCATGTTCTTGACCTCGGGGTAGAACAACAGAATGAACACCCACCCGAATCCACAAATACCGGCATAGAAACCGAATGCACCACTTGGGGTCATGGATTTCATCATTGAAAGGAACGTTGATGCAATGATGATATTGCAACCCCAGCAGGTGACGGTGTTAACCATGGTTCCAAGTGCACGGACTTGCAGAGGAAGCAACTCCGTACCGACCCAGCCAATTGTGGCACAACCGGAAGCGAAGAATGCGACATAGAATATGATAGTGACGAGGACGAGGATGCCGGCCCAGCTTACGCTTGAAGCCTGTAGAACGAGGTCGGACGAAATTGGGATAAAATGGAAAGCTATGGCAGCTACGACAAGACTGATGGCCTGTACTTTTGTTAGTAAGAGTTCAAGTGGAAGAACTAGTTAACATACCATTCCACTGACAGTCCAAAGTAGGATTTTTCTGCGACCAACACGATCGATAACTAGCATGTTGAAGAGCGTGAATATGAAGTTCGTGCCACCAACAACAATAGAGACAGCAACAGGCTTGTTAAAACCGACGAGAGCGAAGAGGGTACTTGAGTAATACATCAGGGTATTGAAACCACCGAGTTGAGAAATCGCCATAACAACACACGCGCAAATAAGAGGTCGTCTGTTTGTTCCGACACAGAATAGCTGTTTGAAAACCCACCCCATGCCTCGGCCAGCGGTGGCATCTCGCGTTTCGTCGATGGAATACTGGATGAGGTTAATCTTTGCGGACAGTTGTTGCTCGGTTGCATTCGGATATGTTTGTCTCAACACCGAGGCAGCCTTATCGCCGTGACCATGGGCAAGCAACTGTCGAGGAGATTCTGGGCAGAGGTGGAGCAGTGCACCGAGAATCAAAGCTGGAATAGCACCAATTCCAACCATATATCTCCACCCGTGGTTGACTTCTGTGAAGCCAGCTCCAAATGCGTACGAAACAAGTTGACCGAGCGTGACGCTCATATTATCAAAAGCTATCATACGCCCTCGATACTTCGCCGGGGCTAGTTCTCCGATGTAGAGTGGAATGATCATGGCTGCACTCCCAACACCAAGACCCACGATGAACCGACCAGCGGACATCTGTGCAAGACCGAAGGCAGCGGCTTGAATGACGGACCCGGCTATAAAGACAACACAAGCAAGGTACATAGGTGGTTTGCGTCCGTATCTATCAGCAATGAGGCCGGCAAGAACAGCTCCCACAAGAGCACCACCAGAGGTCAGTGATGTGATGAGCTCTTGCTCGTTGCTCGATAAATTACGGCCATCTAGGTCAGTGCCTAGAGATACAAGCACGGCGCTGATAACACCCGTGTCATAACCGAAGAGAAAGCCGCCGAGTGATACGGTCATGGAAATCAACCATGTCACTCTGCCCGTCTGCGTCGACTCAATTGAATCGTTGTCGTCGAGAGCGGAGTCATTTGATGTTGTTTCAAGATGCACGACGGGATCATCAAGTTTGTCCTTTTCATTGAACATCGTGGCAGTTGATGGATGGGGATGCTCGAACTGGACGAGCTTTTGAATCGAGGATCAGAGACAAAAGATGGAGATAGTGGTGCGGATGGTTGTGGACGTTACGGATGAAGATAGAATAGTGATGTCGACGGCTCAGGAGAACTAGATGGATTGTGGGGAAATAGGGCGCATTCCGAAATAATTTATGGATGTCAGTTATGGATACAATCTTATATTGACATCAGATATCACTTCGGAGAGAGATGCCACAAATGGCATTCAGCTATACTATAAGATTTGCCGTGGCTCAGAAGGATCCCCAGAGTCTTACCCCGCATAGCACGGTTGATGGTGGCGGACAAAGCCGACGGATACGTGGTAGTACCTTGGTGTTGTTCCGTGGCCTCAGCCTCAACGTCTGACTGCCAAGTTATGACTAGCGTCCCTTTGCCACAACATCCCTGGACCAAAACCTTGTGGCAGATCAGTGAGGTCCAAGATAGGCATCAGATTGGGCAAGGAAGTTCTGAGAAGAGAAATTAACTCCGGGGCCCTTTGTCTCTCTTCATAGTTTCCTGTAATTAGACCGCTTAACAAGTAAGCTTTTATTTCCCAGGGGTTCACGACAAGGAGGAGCGAAGTGTTTGGGGATCCTTGCTCCCCGCAGGAATGAACGAAATGCCCTTAAAACTCCGATGTGACACTTTTTCTCCTCAAGAATCCGAAGTTCCCAGCCAGTAACATACAGGTGGCTAACCCTAAAGCACTTCACAGTCTATAGAAGGCCAGAGGCACTGGTAGAACAAAACACTGCAAGAATCCAGCCACAAGATTCCGTCCCGCTTCCTGTGTGCCGTTTACCTATATTGCACCAGTCATTTAATCTCTGGTACATTTGAATGAACGGCCCCAGAAGATGCCATTGCTGGTCGATTACTGGGTTCATGCGCTAGTTTACCCCGCACTCTTGAGCGAACCGCCCCGGCAGATACGTTGCTCGATTACTGGTTTCATGCGCTAGTTTACCCCGCACTCTAGGTGTGGGGGGACTGGCGTTACTAGCTCCGCTGTGACGCGCACGGCCCTCAAATCTTATTCGTGGAGTACATAACCTCTTTTGTCATCCCCTCACAACAAATTGCAACTTGCCTTCAAACCCCGTCCCTTCTTCTTCGAGAGTTATCGACTCTTCTCATTGGGTGGAATCGTCCGGGTTGGATAGGAACGAATGGGGACAGCCTCGCGCCCAAAATAGGCCTATCACCATGGTCCCGAGATCTGGTTGGTGAGAACCCCCATTGCTTACCGACACAATACACATGATAACGAAGCTCGACCTAATCTAGCACATGTTGCCGAGAACGGCACATCAAATGTATGTTTCCTTGGACTCTGTATCTAAAGAGTAGAAGCTTACCTATTCAAAGGTGTCATCAATCAGAAGTCCGAGTCCTGTGTGGCTTGTGACAAGGCCAGAAGACAATGTGTCCAGGACTGCTTCTTTAGATTCAAGCTGGTAAAGTCCGTGTCTCAGCGGTCGGGAGGAGACACGCGTTGCTTTTCACTCTCCTACAGTCCGCAACAAACATGGCTACCAATACCAGAAACCCGTACGTTGATATTCATTGGTATTATTTCGGAGCTGATTGCAGTCACAGTAAGCTTTGTTGGTGATTCTGGCAGAGGTCTAGATGCCGAGTTCGTCGAGCCTATCACTCCCCCATCATACGATGCGGAAGTGCAGTCATGTGGGCCCAATTCAACTATAATGCTTGCATCGGAAGATGATGTGGCCGACGACGAGACACGAAGTTGGAATAAAGAGTTGTCGCCTGGAGAGTTGTCGCCCGAAGAGTTGTCGCCCGGAGAGCTGTCACCCGAAGCCTATAATTCCTTTGGGCCTTCAGGTTTGACTGCCTTTGATGTTAGTTTTCATGAGAATGTGACATCTACTGGCAGTATAAACAGACTCTTCTCAACCCCCTCTTCGCAGGCTATATTATCCCCACACGAATCCTCCCAGGTATTCTATTCTCCGACTCAAAACTCCGTGTACAACGCCCCGCTACCAACACTACATCGCTCTGGATCCAGCTCGTCTATAAGACAAGAAGATCTACCTTTTTCTGGCCAAGAAGCGTTTCTCCTACGCAACTATATCGAGAAGCTCTCACCCTGGGTGAGCCACAATGTCGCGCATCATCAAAGCTATGCTAATCAATTATCAGGCAGATGCATGTGACCCATTGCGTCACTTTGCAACCGTAGTCCCTCAGAGAGCTGTAGGTATACCGCTTCTATTGTACGCTGTACTGGCATTCTCAGCTCAGGTTCTGAATGTTCAGTCGAGATGTGAAAATACCGAGGCTTCTACATACTACAGCAAAAGTCTGTCGTTGCTTATCCCAATCCTTTCAGACCCCTCGCAGACCTACGATGAGAACGTGCTGGCTGCTGTCGTCATGCTCCGAATGTATGAAGAACGAGATGTGATGGATGAGAAATGCCACCTACTCGGTCAATCTCGTCTTCTCAACTCAATGGCCAAGTTCTCACACTGCGGCGGACTCGGTGAAGCCGCAAGCTGGGTTTCGCTCAGGCAGGACATATATATTTCAATGATCTCCAAACAGCCCATTAGCATCGATCTAAAGATCTACGAGAAGTCTCAGTCGTTTGAGAAGAAAGACGATGGTTCGTGGGCTAATGTGATGGTTTACTTGTTTGCTCGTGTGCTGGCTCTTGCATTCTCACCTAATAACAACCAATCGCACGATGAATGGCAATATCTAGATAGGTCCATCGAGGAATGGAACACTAGCAAACCAAAAACGTTTAGTCCGATGAGCTTTCACAGACCCGCACTGTCAAATGATCGAACATTCAGAGAGATATGGATGCTAAACTCTTTTCATGGTAAGCATGAATAATAGCGTCGAAGACCCTCACCTAACAGCTGCAGTTGTGGGCATCCAATATTACTACCTAGCCAAGATATTTCTTAAGGCATACAAGCCTTCACCGTCCGTGTTTGGTTTTGGAGCCTGTCATGAGAACAGAATGATCGAGGTGAGACTAAGTGGGTATGAAGCTTATTGTGAACAAATTTTCTAATAAACATAAACAACAGAGTTCAATAGCAGAATACCTGGGGATTATTATAGGCCTTTCTTTTGGAAATCCTCTGGTTCAGAATGTTTGGTTTACCACCAGTCATATTTTGTCTGCTTGTAGATATCCGTTTCACTACCGCCCCTCTACTGAATAAGAACTGACTCATATAGGCGGATGTTATCTCCGTGGTTCACGGGAGAGACGTGCTGCTATAGAGTTTTTGGAAATGATGGAGAAGAAAACAGGATGGAGGACTTCACCTATCGCTTCCTCATTGCAGGAACAATGGACCTGCTTAGATAATGAAGCATGATGCGTCTGACCCTAGAAATACCAATGTTGAAAGTAAATGCGGATGATGCTATAATCATTTAAACCGGAGACAAATTTCCTCCTATTCCACAACTCTACAATTCTAAGCATAGTGTGACCAAGCAGATAGGGAATTTCTAGTACCTATTCGGGAATTGCCCGAAAATGCCACAGGCTCTAGGTTTTTGCCACTAGAGAAAAGTAGGGTACCAATCAGATTAAATGTTCATAAGGGAAGAATTTCCCTTTACAGCAGTACAATGACGCTATTTAAGTACAACGGGAATGACCCCGGCTCATCTTCCATCGGTCATAATCTCCGTATCGGAACAGCCCACTCTGTGAGCCATAATCTTTTCGTCATTGGAGGAATTCATTATCGAGTTTTCTACAAAATTGGGCCAACTGCTACAAGAGGTCGGAATCGTTTTATACAGAGTTACATCTCACACTTCCTTTTGTTTCTCATTTCGAGTTGCAATTCTAGTTCACTTCATCTATTTTGCACAACTTAACTTCAGAATGTTCGGAGCATTATCATTCGGCTTGTCAGCCTCTTTTTTAGTCCTCTACTTCCTTATTATCCCTCTATTTCACTACTTTAGGGATCCTAAAACTCTCCGCCGTTTTCCTGCCCTCTGGTATGGCCTTGCCGGCATTTCCAACATACCGTTTATGGTAATCTCACACTTCGGCTTTCGATCAAAGGACCTTCAAGAGCTCCACAAAACACATCCTGTCATTCGTATTGGTCCTAATTCGCTCTCATACGGTGACGCCCAAGCAATTAAGGATATTTATGGCCACAATACGAAACTCACCAAAGACGGCCAATATATCGTGACAGCAGGAACTCATTTTCATCTTGCAGACGTCATCGATAGAGCGGATCATTCACGCAAACGCAAGGTCCTCGCCTCAGCATATGCACTCAAGAACTTGGAGCAATGGGAATTTAAGGTTGCGGATAAAACTGAGCGACTAATAAAAGCGTTTGACAGCGCCATTGATACTGCGCATGCAGACGACGAAAAGGCTAAGAAAGTAGGCCTCGTCGACTACCGGATGTGGACCAATTTTTTCAGTATCGATGCTATTGCAGATATCGGTCTGTCAAAACTTCTCGGTTTCCTAGATCATGGAAATGACAAATGCATCTCGGAGAAACTCAATGGCAAGCAGAAGGAGGTCAATTTCAGAGATTGCCTCTATGCCGTCGCTCGAGCTCAAAGTGGGATTGTATGGTCATATTCCTGGTACACGGCCTTAGTCAAGATCACGCGCTGGACCATACCTTTCTACAATCGTCTTTGGAACCTCAGTGACGACTGGGACGGAATCCCGCTGCATCTAGCAAGAGACCGGTGGCAACGCTATGAAAAGGGCGAGAAACTAGACGACTTCTTCCAGGCCCTCATGGAAGACAACCGCACTTCTGGAAAGAACTGCCTTGAATGGGGCGAGATTGTGGCAGAGGTGTCTATCATGATGAATGCCGGATCAACCACAACAGCTATTGCTATGGCAAACGTCATGTACCAGCTGTTGAAGAATCCAAAATGCATGGCAAAGCTACGAGAGGAAGTGGACCTGGTGATGGAGGGAGGCGAGAAAGTCGCTGCTTATAATAAAGTGAAACATCTCATCTACCTCCGCGCCTGTCTCGACGAATCACTCCGTCTATTTCCTCCAACGGCGCATGGCCTACCACGCTCAACGCCGGCCGACGGGGCTGTAATCAGGGGAGAGTTTATTCCTGGAGGGACTAGCGTGGCTATCTCAGCCTACGTCGCACACCGTGATGAGAAGATCTTCAAGGATGGTGAGAGGTACATCCCGGAGCGTTGGCTCGGGGAAGAAGGGAAGGCATTACAACCATACTTTGTCGCATTTTCAGCTGGGGCCCGTGGTTGTATTGGGAGAAATATCTCCTACTTGGAGCAAACCGTATTATTGGCGAGTGTTTTGCGCCGATATGATTTTGAGCTGATGAACAAAGACTGGGTCCCAGAGAGGAGGGAGACCATGAATTTACATCTTGGTAGCATGCCAGTAAGGATTTCAAGGAGGGACATTTCATAGAGATAGTCAGCAGTTGCGCTAAACTAAGGGTCGTCACTATATAAAAATTTATTGCTTTAATTACAGCTAATGTAATCCAAATGCGAGACGAACGCCCAAGCGACTTAAACACCACCATATACTAATTAATGCCTACATTGACTTCGCCAGTCCTATGATGCAGTAAGGTGCCTTCGTACGAGCGCCTTGCACGACCACTACGCTTGTTGGGGGAGTTCGAGAGTGCGGTCTCCGACATGGGGACTTTTGGCCCTAAAGTGGCAGGTTTCCCCGAGCGCGCACTCCAGCTCCCGCGGTTGGCTAGGGTTTGGGCAAAGGATACCCGTATGCAGCCACCGAATTCTATCATAATTGAAGCTGAGAGCCTTCAGTTCCTCAGGGTTTTTGGGGGTCCCCCGAGGACTATATAATATATACGAAGCCCTGTATTTGGTGTGGCAATTCAATAGATGTGGTTGCTCTATATACTGTAGTCTACTCTTTTTTTCCGCCTGTTGTGCCAATGTTAGAAGTTCCGGCTGCCGGAGACTCCACACAATTTGTATGTGATCCCCGTATCCTGTACTTGATACATTATAGATATTGCACCCTTGTTAAATTGGGTGTTGGGATTTCTAGTTTATGGTCCTAACAGCTTGACAAACTGGTATCAGCTCTGACATGCTCCGACTCCATTGCACGAAGACCCCACACCCCGGATACGGCAAAGGAAAGCTGGGGGCGGGGGGGCACTTGTTTTAGCCCTATCACTCTGCGGGGAAATTATTTTGGTGCGTTCATTCTCATAAGAGATCACGACGGGCGCGCTCAAAGACTTGTTCCATATATAACAGTGCTTGGCAATTTGCAATGCAAGTTTGAATCTCAATGATATGATGATCTGCTATTCTCGAAATTCTAAGCCTATTAATGCTATCGTATTGGTCCATTTTTATAGCTGCGCCATTTCTATTCTTCGTCCGATCTCATCAAAGTGCAGTTGCTTGCCAGAAACGAGCGCTTCTTGTAGCCAGGAACCAATCTGCACGGCCTTGACTGCATTAGAAAGCTTCATAGGCAGCACGGTATTATCTAAGCACGCAGCAGTAAACTCGTTCGTTTCCTGCACAAATGCCATTTCAAAACGCCCATAGTAGGTAGCTGGAATCTCCCTCGTAATTCCACCAGGGTGATAGTAGTTGACAAAGTTCGACTGTGGGTTTATGTTGACCGAAAGTTTTCCTTCTGTCCCGATGATCTCGGTTGTATCTTCCTGTCCGTGGGGCATCATCCGGGAGCAGTAATAGTAGGCGATTTTGCCATTGTGGAACTCGACGGTGCCGACAGCGTTGTCAAAATCGTTGTATCGCTTCAGATCTGGCTGTACGGCTGTGATACCGTGAGCAGAAATGCTTTTTGGGATGATGTCGTCACCGAAGTACCACAGAGTGAGGTCAATGTCGTGGACAGCCATGTCGACAAACACACCACCAGACCAGGCTGCGTATTCTACGAAGAATCCTGATGGATCGTGCTTATCACATGTCTGACTTCGGAGGATTGATGGCCGTCCAATAATTCCCTGAGAGATCTTTGAAGCTGCATCGCGATAGGACTCGTCAAATCTGCGGGAAAGGCCACACATGACCTTGAGATGAGGCCTCTTTTTGGCTGCATCGACAACAGATTGGCACTAAATAAGAACAATCGTTACTTTCAAGCTCTCTGGAAGTTTTCCTCAAACAGAAGAGGGATATTTGAAAGTATACTCACGATCTCAACACTAGTCGATAGAGGCTTTTCACAGAGTACATGAAGATTCTTCTCCATGGCCTTGATGGCCTCCTCGGCATGTACTGATGTTGCAGTGCCAATGACGACAGCCATCAGGCCAGGATGCTGTAACATCTTGTCATAGTCATTGTACAAAGTGACCCCATAAGGCTCCAGGTGCTGCTTTGCCCAATCCAACTCTTTTGGATCCGGGGAAAAGGCTGCAACAAGTTCGGCGCGAGGAGCACGGTTCAAAAAGTTGAGGGCATGTCGAGCTCCCATACGTCCCAGTCCAGCGGCGCCAATCTTGAGCTTTTGAGGGGCCATGGCAAATCGAGTGTGGTATGTAGAAGGAAGGGTATAATGGAGGGTGATGGTAGCTGTTCTTGTTTTGTAATGGTTTTTATTTTCTTAGGGGATTGGGCAGAGCCTTATTTATAGCTGGACATGCGTAGTGGGGAAGGGAAGGAGGGGTAAGCTGTCTGAATACTTTTCGGTTTCTGGAACTGGGTTGATAATAGTAGGTCTTGTGAGTTACGGCCGAATCTACTGAAGTAGGAGGAATGGCGTCCTTCCCTCGTCACTGCTCCCCACTCCCCACCCACATAGTCAACTGAACGCACCTGGCTGTCTATCAGCTTGCCGACAGGTCATCATAGGTGTTGCTCAAATGGATTCCAGGTCTATGACCACATGTCTTAGTCGATGTAGTGTGGGAAATATGGAGAAGATAGTTAGGTGACCCTCCGTGTTGCAGTTGGATTGGGCTGGATTTGATAGAGCTCTCGGAGACACTTTCCTAAAACACCAAGAGTTTAGTGCGAGGCGTCTAAGATCCCGCTTCAGAAATTAACACCGAGACTCCAAACCGTGAATAGAAGCTACCCCACAAACTTCCCCGCCGATCCGCTTTAGCCTCACTCAGCATCCACTCCGTTGCCATTGCCTGGGCATCTTTAACCTCGTATCTGTGCTGCATATTATGGTATTCCTAGCTAATTAATGATAGTTTTACTGTCCTCTGCTCAACTACTGTAGCGGCTTCGGATCGTGAGCATCCATACAACAAATCCATCCCTTAGTCCAAAGACGTGGAGGTCACGAAAGGCTTTATCCGTAGTAAATTTCCCCATGAATCCTACGCGAGGTGGTTTATTTAAGGTTGTTTGGGCGCGTCAGCCCCTGCCAATCCACCTCGTCTTTGTGGTTGGAAAGGGAGGTGGGGTAGGCCAAATGTCGTAATTAACTCCGATACTCCAAAACGCTTGCTTGGCAAACGAGAAAATCTACCAAAATTGGAAATCAGCGGACCTTTTCCAGTGGCATGTTGGGGACGGTCCTATAAACACGATCTGATTTGCTGCACTATAGAGAAATTCTCTCCGACGAGCGATGCACTCGTCTGAACTCTGTTGGCTGTGGTGTGCGGGGTGTTTTGCCACTCATAATTATCAGCGTCGTGTTTGATAGGCACAGTGACTACGACGTAAATGCCATATATATGAATATTTCTGTCGGAATTCTACTAGTTTATGAACTCATCCACTTCACATTTTCCTCGACCTAATTGCACTATTCCTGCTCCGTTCCGTCGTAGCATTTACTCTTCAAATTTGTCCAGATAATTTTAGGCTGTTCTCATCCTTTCCATTGGCCACCATGGCACCATCTGCAACTTCACCACCCCTCGGCCTCTCACACGTAGACCGGGACGGCCTTGCCCTCGACAGCGTCAATATCGTCATTAAGTGACGATATTGAAGCGGGTTTGAAAGCCGCTACAACGACCAACCGAAAGAATAATAAAGACACATCGGAGAAGTCTGAGTGGGACGCAGGAAAGAACAAAACCCAGTTTCGACAGTATGAAAGCGCATGTGAGCGAGTCCGTAACTTCTACAAGGAGCAGCATGAAAAGCAAACCGTTGCCTTTAATCTCAAAGCTCGTGAAGACTTCCACTCCAAGACGAGGGCCGAAATGACGATTTGGGAGGCGATAGAGAAACTCAATACCCTTATCGACCAGTCTGATCCTGATACTTCACTTTCTCAGATCGAGCACTTGCTACAAACCGCTGAAGCTATCCGTCACGACGGGAAGCCAAGGTAAGTTCCGCGAGCCCCCTGCCAGGTCATAAGTTGTCCTCATTCTAACACCCTTAGATGGTTCCAGCTTACTGGTCTTATCCACGATCTAGGCAAGCTTCTCTTCTTCTACGGCGCTGAAGGCCAATGGGACGTAGTGGGTGATACCTTTCCCGTGGGTTGCGCCTACGATCCAGATATTATCTACCATGACACATTCAAGAACAATCCTGATTTCAATCACCCTATCTACAGCACTGAAAATGGAATATATACCCAGGGCTGCGGCATGGAGAATGTCATGTTGTCCTGGGGGCACGACGAGTACTTATACAACATTGTCAAAGACCAGTCGACACTCCCTGCCGAGGCTCTGGCAATGATTAGGTACCATTCGTTCTATCCGTGGCATTCTGGTGGAGCTTATATGCAGTTTATGGCGGAAAGGGACGTAGAGATGTTAGAAGCAGTGAGGGCGTTTAATCCGTACAATTTATACAGTAAGAGCGACGAGGTGCCGAGTGTGGAAAAATTAAAGGTTAGTACATCTGCCTGCTATGTCACGAATCTATTCGGCTAACGTGGCACACTATACAGTCTTACTATATAGAGCTCATTGATGAGTTCTTCCCAAAGAAGGTAATTCGGTGGTAATGAATGTGTATTGTGCCATAGTGGTTGAAATTGATAGATATCCTGGCCTCCTGCTTCTTAACGTCCACGTTGCATGTATATTTATACGATAATGGGTTTCTGCGGTATTTTCAATGGTCCAAATAGTACAAACGGTACATTCTGCGAACTTAGACTTGACTCAACCCGACGATTTCGGCTACGCGAAAGGGGGTTCGATTTTTGACAACGCTTTGCACTGCGACATTAGATGCACGCCGGTGAGATGGGTGAGTGGGTGGGAATGGTGGGAATTGTGAGCAGGTAGAGCTGGATGAGTGAGAACTTGAGTGTAATAGTCGATCCAGGTACCTATCAGGAGTTCGGGGAAGTGGATATCGCGTTTGGTATTGTGCGTCCTTGCCAGTCCCTATATGAAGCCATGATCCTGGCCTATCTGTCGATACGAATTTAGACAACTACACAAACAGAGATTTAGTATTTGACAATTATAATGCTTTGTTATGCTTATATACTGAGCTTTATATTGCACTGTACTGTGCAGCGTCTGTACGGTTCACAAGTGATACTTTGTGGTCACTTCTAGCTTTAGTGCTATGCTTCAATCACGACCTTCACCACTACATTTCCCTCCTCATCCTTTCCATTTTTTGCCAAAATAAAAGCTTCCTGTGCCTTGTCCAGGCTCCTCTTATGTGTGACCAGCTCGTGTATCCTTGGCAACTTCCCGCTCGAGATCAGCTTAATCGCCGTTGGGTACGTATTTGCATATCTGAAAACGCCAATAATGTCGACTTCACGAAGCGCGGCAGCACCCAACGGCAAAGTCTGTACTGCTCTTCCCATACCAATGAGTACAAGTTTCCCACCAGGTTTTGACGCATATATTCCAGTCTGCACACAGCTCGGCACACCAGTACACTCGTAGATTCTGTCGAACCCACGTACACCAGCTGCCCCAGCAATCTTTGCCGCTAGGTCCTGTGAATCTTTGAGGACTTCTTCGATTTCGGTCTTCATTGGCCCTAGCGGAATTAGGAATGTCTTTGTAGCCAGGCCAAGGTCTTTTGCAATTTTAAGACGCGCCGAATCGATATCTGCAACTATTACTTCGCTCATATCTTGTGCTCGTAGAACTGCAGCAGTGAGCAGTCCGATTGCGCCAGCACCAAAGATGAGTGTTTTGGCACCGGGGGGTGCCTGTGAGCGGTTTACGCCGTGTATGGAGACTGAGAGCGGCTCAATGAGAGCGGCTTGGTCGAAGGTAATATTTTCTGGGATTCTACTCCTGTCAGGTCCTACCCCGCCTTGTTAAAGTTGCAGCTGCGACATACCTGTGGCACAAATGCGCTGGGTGGTTGACCAACTCTGCCAAAGTCCCATTGGCGTGCGGAAAAGTCTTTGCACTACTTTTGAAGAGCATCCCCTCGCAAATATTATACCTTCCTTCTGTACACAGCTCGCAGGTTCCACACGCCATTCCGACTTCCAAGGCTACTCTATCGCCCACACCCAATGTTGTAACTGAGGAACCTATTGAGGTTACAGTTCCAGCCGATTCGTGACCCAAGCAGAGGGGTGCGAGAACAGCAAAGGCTCCATTGCGAAAGTCGTCGTAGTAGTGGAGATCTGATCCACAGATCCCAGTGCTGTGGACTGCTACTTGGACTTCGTTGGGCGGAGGACTTTCAATAGAGCATGTTTCCTAAAGGGTCATTAGTTAAAAATGGCGAGTTGACTGTGAATGTGCGGTAAATACCAGTCGGAGATCCTTGCATCCATGGAGCATGAGGACCCTGTTGGGGACCGTCACTGTGCTTGTTGCCATTTTGTCACTTTTTCACAGAACAACAGGGGGTTCAGAATAAGAAATGAGAGGTCAATTGAGAAAGTGCTCGACGCGATCCCACGAATATGCAAAATTTAGATAGCTTTTCCAAATATTTATCTTGTAAATCACTAACTGTTTGGAGTTCTTGAAACCAGTCACATTTTCAATATTCGGCTTTTGAATCTCTGGCAAGAAAGCCGATAATTACTAAATATGGGCGATGACGAGGGGTGGTGGGGTTCGTTCCAGCATCGGTTATTGAAGTACCATTGACTCGGGTACTGATCAACCCTAGCATCGTCAAGTTCTCACTGTATGCGATTGTTAAAGAGATGAAAGTCTGCTCTTACACTTCACGTTACCCAATGAGAAGAAATTAATCGCGGCCCCATACTTCTCCCTCCGTTGTATTGATATCTTTTGTGCCTTCTTGCGTGCCTCAACTCCAAATCCGAGCATCAGGATTTTGGCTTCAAGAGCAAACCAAAGCCAAGTCTATTTGACTCGACCCTTAGGATACTATAATGTCATATTTAGAAGGCCTGTTTGGCCTACAAGGCCAAATAGCTCTTGTTACGGGCGGCACAAGAGGAATCGGGCAATCTATGGCCCTCGCCCTCGCTCGAGCAGGCGCAGACATCATCCTCGTCCAAGTCCGTATTGATATAGATCCTCCTTACCTAAACCAGCCTCTGACTTCTTCGCAGCGAGACACCACCAACAAAAGGACGCACGACCAAATTATAGCACTCGGACGTAAATGCACGATATATACTGCAGATCTTGCATCACAGGAGTCTGTAGTAGGCCTTCTTCCAAGAATCCTCGCCGACGACCACAAAATCACTATCCTCCTCAACTGCGCTGGTGTACAGCGCAGACACCCATCTGACAAATTCCCATCGAATGACTGGGATGAAGTTCTGCAGGTCAATCTCACCACTGTCTTCACCCTGTGCCGTGATGTGGGCGCGCATATGCTCTCGAGCGAACCCGATTCTGCCGGTCGTCGCGGATCTATCATCAACATTGCATCGCTCCTCTCCTTCCAAGGTGGGCTCACAGTGCCAGCCTACGCAGCTTCTAAAGGTGGAATTGCACAACTCACGAAAGCTCTTTCGAACGAATGGGCATCAAAGGGCATCGCTGTGAATGCAATTGCTCCGGGATACATTGATACCGAAATGAACAGTGCATTGATGGATGATAAGAATCGAGCGGCAAGTATTTTGGCAAGAATTCCGGCAGATAGGTGGGGGAAGCCGGAGGATTTTGAGGGAGCTGCGGTATTTCTGGCAAGCAGAGCGAGTGGATATGTAAGTGGAGAGGTGCTGACTGTTGACGGGGGTTGGATGGGAAGGTAAATAAAAAAAAAAAACTTGGTGGAATCGGTTTCAAAAGAATCCCAAGGGGAATGCCCAATTGATTATTGATTCTCTTTTCCTTCATATCCAAAGCTGCCATCCTCGTCTCCAGAGCCTTGGCTTCATTATTCGACGACTCCCATCTCCAATAATTACGTTATTGTAAGATACTTCCAGATTGCCAATGCCAACTATTGCAGCACATCGCCACAGCAATTGAGTCATCCAATCCAGCAGTAACGACCACAGTAAAATCCTGACCTGTTTGTTGCTGGAGGGAATATGCCAATTCGCAATCATGAAACACAAAGTGCGGTTAAAAATCTCAACTCCGTGAAATCGCCACGATGCGTGAAGGTACCTAATTAAAAGACTACATACCCCGCTCCGACAGAACAACTGTCGTCGTCGAGGACAGCGCCCTTTGGCCCCCATGTGCCATATTTGAGAGCCTGGTGATAGGAAAATAGATCCTTTCTTGCCACTAAAGCGAAATCTCGAGGATAAATGCTCCCCGTGACTCTCCACAGGATGAATGCGTTTAAAAGAATCGATTCAGATCATCATCTGGCCAACTAAGGTCGTTCCAAGTGATGCTTCCGCGTCTAGATGTCTGAGCAAATTGCTGAACGCCATTGTTACTAAAGTTAAAATCTATCGGCTCTGGCTCTCTGGTCAAAAACTCGCCCACTGCTTGCAGATCAAGCCATGAGAATTCGTCTGGTACACTTATGGGCGGTCGTTGCATTGTCAATGCCAATGCCGGATGAGCATCTGTGGCAGGAATAGTTGTTCCATCCTCTTGGGCCACTTCTTCATCTGTTCGACGCCATAATAGTTCTAACAGTTGAGCATATCGCGACCCAAATTCGCATGGCCGTATACTTCCAGCTCGTAGTCTTGAAATAGAATCTTTAATCATCCGTCGAACGCCAGCCTTCTCCTGGGATCCTAGAACACCAAGAGACCATGCTTTATACAGAAAAACTGCCGCATTTACACAATACCTATCATATATTAGAGAGCATCAACAAGGATGAGACGAATCATAAGTCTGCAACAATAAAAACATGTGGAGTTGTGGAAAGGGATTCAGAGTGAAAGGAGACCATACAATGAAAATCTCATGGGGAAATGCCGAAGGCTAGTATCGGGATGACTGAAGTTGTTTACGACTGTAAGCAAGCATTTGGCGGCGTCGACAGATTCGTATATAAACCTCACGTCTGGCAGAGCGCCGACATGACCTAGAGCGCTCTCTTCAAGGCCAAAAGTTTCCCTGTTTTTCGAGGATACTGTGCGAAATGCAGTTGCTTGAAATGCGTAGGCACTGTTGTATAAGCGGAGGTACTCGTAGGTCATTTGCAGTGTTATCTTTAGGTTCGGAGAGCCTTGGTACACAGAACGGTTAGTTGAGTCTGAAAGCGGGCAGTTGAGGTTATTTGGATGGGAAGGCTAAGAATTAGTAAAGCAACGATGGGATGAGAGTTGCATCCACACGCAAAAATATTTATGGGTTTATTATAAGCGTTGACTTACAAGTTAACGTTCCCCAGACACTTTTCCAGCTGTTGATTGCAGCTCTGAAGTCATCAATGTACTTCACGTAATTACCCACTAGCATCATCTTCACGCTGCTGCCCATACCTGAGTACAATATATCATGGACGTTTCCGAAAAGTTGGGTTAGCTCGAGCGTAGCTTGAAAAATACTGGCGTGATCATCATCCGTTACTGATTCAGGCTGCAGGGTTGGATGTCGGCCTGGGCCAGAAACGGGGCCAGGCCCTCGAGACCAAAAGGCTCGTCCAATTCGTACTGAAATTTGTCGGTCTGAAATGTAGCAGGCTGTGAGCGCAGTCAGTTACGAACCCAATGTACCTAACGAAACCATATGTAGCCTCGTGAATCATTCCTGCCATAGAGAAGAACTCGAAGAAACTTCGCTATAAAAATTTCTCGGCACTCACCAGCCCAAGCCAACCGGCGACGATTATAATGAACCATTTTCTCTTCGTCGTCATTTCTGAAAGACGTCCTATCCAACCTCAAATAGTAACCTATTCGAAGGGCTAAGCCGACATGCATCCAAGCCGCCAAGTCCTCTTCTCCGCAGCCAACTTCCTTGACATTAGACAGGGCGCTTTGAGGCTCCCACTCAGCCAGCAATAACAATGCTTCAACCGCTTCGACGTCGCATCTTTTCCCGATTGAAATCTCTGATACAAGCTGGTTCATATACTTGGAGCAAATCTCAAAGACATTCGTGTCATCTGGTAAATCCTTTGCGGCGACAGTGATCATTGCCGTCAACAGATGCGGCTCGTTCCGTGCTGTATCTGCTAGAAAAGCAGTGTCAAGCGATCTTTTGGGAGTAATTGGGAGATATGGATGATATAAAGCTGCAAATCTGAACATCTATCAGCTTCAAATATTGGCGGTATTTAATTAATACCAGTACACTGGAATGATTACCTGTGAACCAGCGCAATAATTTGATCCTGGCTAAGCAGCTGCATGGTAACTAAGTGATAAGGTATGAGGTTCATGTTTGCCGTGTACTGAGTTCCGGGCAATTGGTCTCCCATATTGCCACCATGGGCCTGAAGGGTGTAGTCTTGATATGGTACTCCCTGGTGGTTCTGAGACGTAGAATTCTCGGACATTTGTGCTGCTGCCGCGTTCTCTGCAGCCTGGCTCAAGAAGTTGAGGGCCTCGGAGGTGTTATGGAGGTTTGTGGATGCAAAGGTATCTTCTATCGCCGCTGCCATATTAGAGCTCGGCGAAGGTAATATCTCATTTGTCCCATGCTGTTGTTGTTGTTGTTGTTGTTGTTGTTGTTGTTGTTGTTGCTGCTGCTGCGTGTCATTGTAACCCGAAGACGACGGAGTCTGCCCCAAGTAGGTCTGTTCGTATATTTCTGAGTTCGGGGCATGGGCAGAGGTTTCGTTCGCGATACTTTCGGCTGGGGAAGTGGTATCTGGGACGGCTCTTGATCTTCGTATTCGTCGTCCACCTCGATTCGAGCCTCCGAGTATGCATTCGGCTCCATCGCGTTTGCATCGCTGGCAAGGAAGTGTTCCAGCAGCTCCCTGTCCGTCTCTAGAATAGTCACATCTTAGTCTAAGTGATTCAGAGGCTCACAATTGCCATCTTGTCACATTCGAAATGCGCAAATCATGCCAATGATGTATTCCATTAATTACTGGCAGCGTACTTTCGAGGTTTGAAGACGCCACTGGCCAAATGGCCACAGCCCACAGGCCAAATTAAAACGAGAAAGGGCACTTACAGGTTGCATTTGGACTTCCGTTGGCGGCATCTCAAGCATGCCTTCGAAATGCGTTTTTGCGGCAGCGTACGAATACTACTGGACCGAGCGTCATCGTCGGTTGGAGTAGACATTGGAACTATTCAAGGGTGCTATGGAGCAGTTACGGCACACCGAAGATAAACATATGCAGCGTATCCTCTTAATTCCTCCATAATAAGCTGGTATTTCGCATGAAGAACGGCGTTTCTAATCGTCAGATACGAAATGCCTGGTGTTGGAAACCCCCGTCCCGCGCTAGAATGCAGTGCAGAACACCATCAGTCTGGCCATTAAGTACCTTGTGATCAATCGGTGACTCCATCGGCAAAATTTGGAAACTCCCAATAGCCGACGGCATGGACCCCCACCAATCTTCCAATAACCGACCCTATGGACCCCGCAATCATCCAATTGCCGACGGCATGGACCATCCGTATCTGTCATGAGCTCAAACCGCGGGGTTTGTAAATACATTTTACTTCGCTTTGTATTCTTCCTTCCTCGATCTTTCAAAAGTCCTCCTAGATACCCACCGAATTTCCAGTTACGATCATGGCGACAACCAGCGCATTGCTCATCGGAGAGATTACCCATGTTAAGAACGAGTGGGATACTTTGGCACCAGCCATCGATCTGAAGGTATGCGGGCTTGAAATTCCTGTTTTATGCTTGATCTTTCGAATTGACACTTCATTCGTAGGAGTACACAGAGGGCGGCCGAAAACAATTCCTTGAGAACTGCAAGAGCGGCGAATACGATTTGGTCAAGGCCATATACAGGAGTAATGTTTCAACGTCGGTGAGTGCTCCCTGGGGACTGGTCGACTTGCAACTTTTCTAATTAAGTTTCAGGTCACCGGACCTTTCGACGAGGAATTAGTAGCCGCACTTCCTCCTTCCATAAAATATATCTGCCACAACGGAGCTGGATATGATAACATCGATATCCCTGCCTGCACAAAGAAAGGTGTGATTCAAAAGCCTTTAAGTTTAGCTTCGGGCTGCTAATGAAGCACTAGGAATCTCTGTTTCGAGTACGCCGCAGGCCGTCGACAATGCTACCGCAGATATCGCAACCTGGTTAATGATTGGAGCTTTAAGAAGAATATCAATTCCATATTTCGCAATTCAAAACAGTAAGTCTTGGCCGCATATGACTCCATATACCAATTTGTGACGATTCTATAGATCAATGGAGAGGTGCGGCAGGCCTAGGCTATGATCCACAAGAGAAGGTCCTTGGCATCCTCGGAATGGGTGGCATTGGAAGGGTGAGCAAGACAGGTTCCAATCCCTATGATATGCACTGATAATATTACAGGCCCTGGCACACAGAGCTCGTGCATTCAATATGAAGATCATCTACCATAATCGAAAGCCGCTTTCCCCCGAACTGGCTGGAGACGCAACCTACGTCTCATTCGATGAGCTTCTCTCCCAATCAAACGTCATCAGCCTCAATCTCTCCCTGAATGCATCAACTAGACACATCATTGGTTCAAACGAATTCGAGAAAATGAAGGATGGAGTTATCATCGTCAATACTGCAAGAGGCGCACTGATTGATGAGGCTGCTTTGGTGGCTGCGCTTAAGTCTGGAAAGGTTTTCTCAGCTGGTCTTGATGTCTTTGAAGAAGAGCCAAAGGTCCATCCTGGATTGTTGAATAATGATAAGGTTGTTATTCTGCCCCATATGGGTACATCTACGTTTGAGACTCAGGCAAATATGGAGCTTCTGGTGCTTGCGAATCTGAAGAAGGCAATCAACGAGGATAAGCTTTTGACCCAGGTACCTGAGCAGGTTGGACCACAATCCAACTTATAGATGTTTTGTCACCTGTGATGAACATAGCTAGATATGTTTTATTATACTCAATAGAGGGTTGATGTGTCGAAATGAACTGAGATCTCTTAAAATACGTTGAAAAAGAAGTGCCCACCAGCTCTTAATCTTTAGTAATTCCTTCTAAAATGATGTCCTAATTGTGCTCGTCACAGCCTGTGCTTATTTAAGATGAAGAACCGGCCGTTTCTGCTAAACCAGAAATTTGATACTCCTTGGATAAGGATGTTTCTATCAAAACGCTCCACATCCCACTTTGAACTTTCCAGCGTCAAATCGATAGTGCAATCCCCATGGTTCAGATATGTAATCGCCACGTAGACAATATTCTCACCAGGAAAGAAGCAAACCCCCTTACATCTCCCAAACTCATCAGTGACCGCTTGAAAGCCACCTCCATTCTTCACGTTCCATTAAGAGGCCTAATTCAGGAAGGATGTGAATATTTCTCGGCCCTCGTTATGATCCGTATATTTGACCTACGAGCTCCGTTGCAGCTTCAGCTTTAACAGCTTAAGATTGTTATGATTTTACATTTAGACGAACACGATATACAATGCCAGCAGTTCATCGCTCTTCTCATTAAACATTTCCCCGTCGACAAATAGTTGATATAGGATGCGCCCACGTGCCACATGGCAAATCCTAATATAGCTAGGTTTCAGCCTCGCATTTGTTACCCACAACCTCAGCATAGACTCTGCTTTTTCTTGCCACATCGTTAGCATTTCCCCTGTCGTGAAAAACGTCGTCCATCTGCTCAAGAGATTTTTTGCTGGTCTCTGGGACGAAGAAAAACGTCCAGAAAAATGACAATAGGCAGAAAACTGCGAAGAAAACGTAGGCTCCATAGCCAGTGTTCTGAACCAGTGGAGGAGTGACTAATCCCTACAATTTTGTTAGCTAAAGGGGCTTGCTTCTAAGTGTGCACTATAAAAACGTACAATGATGAAGTTGTTCAACCAATCTGGCACTGTTAGTATAGATTCTCCAAAACGTTGCCAAAGGAGTTCAACTGACTTGAGCAGGTTGAGATTGCAACACCCTTCGCCCGAAGGGACGACGGGAAAATCTCAGATGGCATAGCCCAGGGGACTGGGCCCCAACTAGCCCCAAAAGACACCATATAGAATAATAGAAACCCGACGCTAGTCCAGCCTTCAGGCTTATGGGAGGGCCAATCATCTGAAAATTTGCCAACAAGAATGGCTATAATCAGATGCGAGAGGAACATGCACACACTTCCCCAAAGCAAAATTGAGCGGCGGCCAAACCGATCCATGGTCCAGAGACTGGATATAACTCCGAAAAGCTGTGTAACATTCAGTACTCCCGACATGATCAGCTGCATTTCGTAATCGAGTCCCATTGTGCTATTTCGCGACTTGATTAGTATTGGCCCAATATACCACAGAGAAAGTGGCTTACCCAAATAGCGTTGGTGAATAATAAATTAAAGCGTTAATTCCAACAAACTATGGTCTGTCAGGCTCGTGTTTGATATTGAAAGGGCACGACATACCTGTTGGAAAAACATAAGACCGGCGCCAACGTGAGTCCTTCTCCAGCATCCAGGTTTTAAGCAATCGGTCCAGGAGACGATCTCCAGCTTCAACTTGTTCATCTTGGTATTCGCTGTAAGGTTCGGGTGGCGCTCTGCCATAATCTCCTTGTGGAACCTTGACTCAGTAATGATGTCCATCCACTCCTTTCGGACTCTGTTATCAGATACGGGCAGTTGTCGTAACTTTGCGAGGCTGACCAGAGCCTCATCGTCTCGTCCTTTGGATGCAAGCCATCGAGGAGAGAAGGGCAGTAGAAATATTCCAGCTCCAAGAATAATGCCAGGAATAATTTGAATAAGAAAGGGCAATCTCCACGACCATTCTGATTGAATCTCTCTAGTCCCATATGTAATCCAGAACGAAACGACGATGCCAACAACGATACTGAGTTCCTCAAAGACGAGGAGGGTTCCACGGATTTCAGGAGGTGATATTTCTGAAATGTAGAGCGGAACAACCATGCTCATCCTAATTAATTGTTAGCTCTGCGGAATATTCCTTCAGAGGGAAAACTGACATTCCAATACCAACTCCGCCAATAAACCGTGCAACAACAAGCATTTCATAATTCATAGACGCAGTTTGGAGGACAGATCCAATAATGAATATAACGCTCGCCACAGCTATCGAGTATTTGCGGGAAATCTTATCGGCAATCCAACCTTGATTTATGGCACCTGTACAAGTCAGCCGTGGTCACCACCGAGGTCGGCGTAAGCCAGTGAGAATGGTACCAATTAGTGCTCCGAGCTCGATCATGCCTGTCATGAGGCCTTTGTAAAACCCTGCGCCAGATGCAGTCTCTGACACTTCTGGGAACCGCTCTAGGAACTGGGGCATTACGAGAATGATTGAGACGACTCCCTGGCTGAAAAATGGTTAATGGACATATGATTGTTGATCTGTCTCAGGATGCCTTACTCGTAGCCAAAGAGCAGGCCTCCTATGGCAGCGAAGGCTGCACAGAGGGTGACATAACGGGAAGCAAAAATTCCTCGGAAGCCTAGTATACAGTGAGCATAGGCGCAGGTATAGAGCAAAACATACAACAACATACCTGAGATCCCATAGCCTTCTTCTTCCATCCCAGTTAGGGAGATGTCTTCGATTTGAAGGGATGTGTCGGTTTCAAGGTTTTCACCTTTGGGGGTATTTATTATGCCCATGTTCAAGAGACAGATGTTGGCAGCTATTTGATGATAGAAGTTGTTGTTATCTTCATATCGAGGAGATGGGGGACACTTGACCCTTTTGTACAAATCGATGGAGGCATGTCGGGCATAAAGTGAAGCTAACGAGGGTAGGTTAAAACGGCAGGAGGTGAGGTTTGCAATTGCTATATCGCGACAGGAGAGTAGAACCCTAGCTCATTCCCATCAAATGTGGAGCGAGTATGGGGTAACCATGCGGGGAAAGAGGACGGCCAAAGGGTACCCCGCAAACCGTAACAGAAATGGCTAGAGCGGGTGTGGGGTTTAGGACGTGAGAAACACAACTTTGTAGTATAAATGGAGGAACGCCAATTGGCCGGACATCTTTAGACGAGAATCTTATATTAGTTGGGGTAAGGCAGAATATTACTCCCACAGGAAATGGGGGAGTACTACGAAGGGGGGTCCCTCCGATGACACGCCGTAGAACTAACTGCGGACAGAATTTCCATTAGAGATTCGTGAAGGCACAAATCGCTCGCGGTATGTTTCCGACACTAGGGGTGTTGGTGATGTTCTTCCTCACTCTTATCTCCACATAGGACAAGCGGTAACAGCAAGGCCCTGCTTCGTCGGTCTCGCAACGTCATTTTGCGTTCCACAGTACATCTAATCTAGATCTTCTAAATGTGGCAAAATTCCACGCCAGAAAAATTCCGTAAACGGTGGGCCTAGGCAAGCTTATCCCACTGTTATCTATTAATATAATGTCCTTCAACAGCATCCGTATACTTTCCAAAGCAATTCCACCTCAGATTTCCCATTCATAACTGCCTTTCACCCTTTCTCGCCTTTTATAACAGCATCGTCACAATCAAAACACAATTCAAAGAGATGGGACAACGGTGTATGCTGAGCAGATAATCAAGGCCATTAATGCCAATAAACACATCTTGTGCGAGAAGCTGCTCTCAACAAGCGTTGAAGTTGTGAGTCTTCATCTGGCTGGGCGTAATACTGTGCTTTTGCCGATCATGATATGCATGTAGTCCAAAACAGTAGTTGATGCTGCGGGCAAAACTACCCATATCGGACAATCAAAAAAGAACGACCCACACGGGGGTAAACTTGCCTAAGTGGACACTAAGGGAAGTAGCCAACATGTCGCTCCTGTTTTGTTCCGTCTATCATCCCTACCTGTTCCATCTCGCAGCTCTTTGCAGGATTAACTCTATTCCTTCTCCGGCAATGGAATATCTTGGCATTTCCCTGGGCCACTTGGTACGAAGTGGGCAAAACTACCCATATCGGACAATCAAAAAAGAACGACCCACACGGGGGTAAACTTGCCTAAGTGGACACTAAGGCGGTCGATCTTTAGGTGATGATGTTCGGTATTCCCAACATCATCACCTAAAGATCGACCGGTATGCTGCCATTGGAGGGAAATTTAGGAGTGTTATCGTGATGTTTCTCCAGGCGATAAAAGATATTCGAGGAAGTACGAAATAAATAGATGTTAAAAGTCTTGACACTTTTCAATCTGTAGCTATCTCATCCATTGACAAAGTCCAACATTACCTGCAAATCAACTCGACCCAGTTCACCTTTTAATACCACCTTACAATGTGACGGATAGAACTATAAATACTTCCGAGGGTGAGAATTACAATTTGTAAGGCCTCTTTTCGATGCGTTCTTCGGCGGTATAGAGAACTAAAACGTCAGCACTAGTATGCGTTTTAGTCCTCTATACCGCACATCAGAGAACTGTTGGGTAACATTATATGGCAAAGTGTACGATGTGGGTGACCCTGTTCTCTGTAAGTGCATGGCGCTTATCTAGTGGGTCACAAACTTCGTAGGTGGACGTCCAGGAGGCCACCAATCTATTATAAGACTGACAGATAGAAATACAACAGAAGACTTTGATCTTGTTCATCCTGAAGGATCACTAGAACAGAATCTACCCACCGAAGCATATCTAGGAACAGTGCTCCTGGACCTCGTCACTTCCCAAGAAACAACGATTGTAGCCGAAAACAATTCCTTGGACAGCGACAGTAAAATGGTTCCCCTGGATCAATTATTAAGCATCGCAGATCTCGGAAAATAAGCCTCTAAACGACTGAAAGATAAGGCATAGTCCTATTACTACTCAGCGTCCGACGATGAGATTTCGAAGAAGTAGAACTCCGAGAGCTACGGGACCATTCTGTTGCGCCCTAGAGTCTTCCGTGATATTGAAACAGTTCGTACTGAAGTAAAGTCACTGAATACTCCTTTCAAGCTCCCAATTTGCATAGCCCTGGCAACCATGTGCCGCCTGGCAGACTACTCTGGCGAATGTGGCATCTCAGAAGCCTGGGTGACTATGGTGTGTTGCAAATCATCAGCAACAAGTGCATCCTATTCACTCGAGAAGATCGGGGAGAACTCGGCCCCGGGACAAGTCTATGGCTTTCATCTGTACCTGCAAACAGACAGGCGGAAGAGCTATGATATGATTCAACGTGTCAACAAACTGAGGAATAAGATCGAATTCATCGTTTTGACGGTCGATGCACCAACCTCTGGAAAACACGTGCAAGATGAGCGCACCAAGAATATCCGTCCGGGAACCACGCAAAGCCAACTGCACCTGCCGGAGGAATATGGAAAGCTCAATTCACAGGGACCAGTGGAAACCTGGTTTGGGGAGAGACTCTCGGCTGGGTGAGCGCTCACACTGATCTCCCTATCGTTATCAAAGGCATCCAGACTCATGACGACGCATGCATGGCCGTTCGCTACGCGCCTAAAGTGCAAGGAAGTGTCGAATCACGGTAGTCGGGCATGTGATACTGCTCCCCCAGTTCTGCACGATCTGTTAAAGATCCGGAAGTATTGTCCTGAAGTTTTGGAGAATATTGAAGTCTGGATACACGGAGGGGTGCAGAGAGGGAACCGACATCGTGAAGGCACTCGTCCTTGGTGCAGGTGGGGTAGGAATGGGGAGAGCCCTACTATACGGTTTGAGTGTGGGCGGCGCTGCTGGAGTTTCCAGAATGATTACAAGTACTGGACTCTTCTTACAAACAATTAATATACAGAGGCTGGTGGCGTTTTGTTTTCCAGTACCGCGAGAGGAAATTGAAGCAGCTTCGAGTGGCGAGACAGATTCGGACTTCCCAAGAGCAAAGGTATGAGAGGATTCCGAGGGCAGTCAAGCGTAATATTTGGGTAAGAATAGACACATATTTATGGCATAACTCGGGGAAAGAATTACCCCGAGTTATGCCATAATATGTATCTGTGGATATTTAGTCCCCACATAACATTGGGTCTTCCCTACAAATTAGTAGGAATGATTCGTGGGTATGAGAATCTCCGGCCACCGTAATCAATCTCTTAGCAGCACTCAACCCAAATATCACCGGGCAGAGAACAGTATAGAGAAAAATAATAAAGTCGACTGAATTATCTATATATCGCAACGTTCCACGTGGCTTTACTTGTGATTCCTAATGAGTAGTCAGAACGCTGAGTTTGGCTACCCCCACGGCAGTTGGTCACAGAACCGACCCACGGCTAAGTAGGTACAGTAGGCCAATGGGATACCCTTAGGAAACGCGCTCCCAAAACAGGGCTAATTCCTTGGCAAATTCCAGGATTTCCCCAGAATCTCCAACACAAATGATGGCTGCACCACAGTCTCCACCCCCAGGAACCCGCAAGACAGCGCCCCATTTGGACACAAACATGACTAATATTAATCACAAGTAATACTCCCCGCATGCACGGCACGGAAAGGCCTGTGATGAGCTTGCCCAGTCTTCCTGGCCCAACGTCTCCGCCGTGATTCCATGTTGGATATGGCCGTTACAACTGATCGCCACACGTTTAGCGGGGTCACACGTATAGCGGGGTAGTTTGGAAAAATATTGGTCCATCTTCGGGGTGACCTAACCCGTAGTATTTACCCATAAACGATGCAGGTTCCTTTCCATATATTTATAAAACCTCTTGAGTTATACCAATTTGTGAAGCACGTTACTTCCAATCCCGCTCCAGAACAAGTCTTTTAACACACAACAATCACGATGACTGATACACTATTCAAGCTCAACACCGGGGCCTCGATACCGGCTCTAGGTTTAGGTATTGCTTCCAATTGAATCCCCGTTTTGTTCAAAGATCTGAACTTTCTAGGGACGTGGCAATCCGCTCCTGGCGATGTCAAGAAATCCGTCGCCCACGCTCTGAGCGTTGGCTACAAGCACATCGATTGCGCTTATTGTTACGGGAACGAGGATGAGGTCGGTGAAGGCTTGGCTGAGGCGTTCGAGTCGGGCAAGGTCAAGAGAGAGGATATCTTTGTGACAACCAAGCTGTGGTGCACATATCACTCACGTGTAGAGGAGAACCTTGATAAAAGCTTGAAGAGCTTGGGATTGGATTATGTCGACCTTTACTTAATGCATTGGCCTTGCCCAATGAACCCAAACGGTACTTTGGCTCCTACAGGTCCTTGACGGTGTGTGGCTAAACATGATACCAGGAAACCACGACAAATTCCCCAAGCTTGCCGATGGGTCTCGCGATCTCGATAAATCATGGTCGCATGTTCAAACATACAAGGATATGGAGAAGCTTCTCAAAACCGGCAAGGTAAAGGCGATCGGCGTTGCGAACTACAGTGTTAAATATCTCGAAGAGCTGCTTCCACAGATCTCCGTTATTCCAGCTGTCAACCAAATAGAAAACCACCCATCGCTGCCCCAGCAAGAGATTGTTGATTTCTGCAAGGCGAAGGGAATTCACGTCACGGCGTACAGTCCATTTGGAAGCACCGGAGGCCCACTGTTCAGTGCAGAGCCAGTCCTTGAAGTTGCCAAGAGACGTAACGTCTCTGTGGGCTCGGTCCTGTTGAGTTATCACAGTAGGTCTTTGTTGTACTTTTTGGTCGTTCACTGCTGATTAGCTTGAAGTCGCTCGAGGAAGCTCAGTGCTTGCCAAGTCCGTTACGCCCTCGCGCATCGAAGAGAACAAGAACGTCATCCAGCTTGACGCCACTGATATGGAGATTCTCGACAAATATTCGAACGAACTGAAGGCTAATGGCAAACTAAAGAGATACGTGTATCCTGAGTTTGGAGTTGACTTTGGATTCCCGGATAAATCCTAATTGTTACCGGATTGTTAATAGACACGAAATGATAAAAAATATACATTCCATCTTTTGAAACACTTGCACTCTAAAATGGAGATTATTGCGGCAACTCTGAGCAAAGTAGGGCATCATGTCATGCTTTTGCGGTCGCATGTCTAAAATTACTTGTTGCCGTTGCCCACGTTGCAAAGGTGTTCTCCATTTCGACTTTAATTCTGACCACAAAGCATTTCCTTTTAGAGCGTGGAGGTGGAGTGTGGAGAGAGTGCAGACATCATGTACAGATTCCACTTATCGAGATTGAATATCACGATATCCTTGTGGTCAGGAAACCTTTCATGTTGGAACCCTCGAGGTTGATCGGCAAGGGTAGGACTGTGGCGTACGTAGTGCTTACTTCCTCCAAAACTTAAACTTCCGTGGGGGAAACTTTCCCCGAGCGCAACAAGGTGGCAACCAGAGACCATGTGACGCAGCGGGGTTAGAATTTACCCACAGTGTTCCACTTGAACTTGGGAGGGAAAGTCTCCCAGGAAAGAAAATGTTCCCGCAGTAAACAATCCAATCTAGTTGAATCAGGAAATTCTCAGCGGCACCTGATTACTTTCAGTCGCACAAGGGTTAATGTGGTACTTAGCGCATTTTCCACAACAGTCAGAGAAGGCAATATTCCCCGGACAACACTATCGCATGAAAAGGGAAATGCAGGTAAGTCCAGATGCTGTGAGGGCCCATCATGCTTTGCTTGCAAAGCCATGAAGAAATTTATCAGAGACCCAGATTTAAATCCTCGGATGTTTGTCTATCTTGTAGGTTCATAAAAGGACAAGGCTCCAACAGCATACGTTAATCAACAGAATCTTGATATCATATCACAGCATCTATTCATTCTTTCTTCATTTCCTCAGCCAATTTCACGGCCAAAATGGCAGCCACAATGCATGCACCAAATTCTACCTCTTCGGAGTCATGGAACAGCAAATTCCAAGCACTCGAAGACACCTCTGACAACATTGACGCCGTCAACTCCATGAAAGCGGCATCAAAATTCGATTCCGAGAAAGACAAGACGCAGTTCAGACAATACGAAGATGCCTGTGACCGTGTGAAAAACTTCTACCGCGAACAGCACCTTAAGCAGACCGTTGAGTATAATCAGCGCGCACGCGAAGAAATGAAGTCCAAGACCCGCGCAAAGATGACCATCTGGGAAGCGATGGAGATGTTGAACACGCTGATCGATAATTCGGACCCGGACACATCCCTCTCGCAGATCGAGCATCTGATGCAGACGGCAGAGGCGATGAGGAAGGATGGAAAGCCCCGCTGGATGCAGCTCACGGGCTTGGTTCATGACCTGGGCAAACTCCTGTTTTTCTTCGGAGCTCAGGGCCAGTGGGATGTGGTTGGAGATACCTTCCCCGTGGGATGTGCGTACTCGGACAAGATAATTTATCCAGATACCTTTGTTGATAACCCCGACTACGGCCATGAGGTGTATAGCACAAAGTATGGAATCTACGGGCCTGGATGCGGACTTGACAACGTCATGCTATCGTGGGGCCATGATGAGTATCTCTACCACATCGCCAAGGATCAGTCAACGCTACCAGATGAGGCATTAGCGATGATTCGATATCACAGTTTCTACCCGTGGCATTCAGGAGATGCATACATGGAGTTCATGAACGAGAAGGATGAGAAGATGCTAGAGGCTGTGAGGGCATTCAACCCGTACGATTTATATAGCAAGAGTGATGATGTTCCAAGCATAGAGGAGCTGAAGGTGAGACCCACAGGTCTTGTTTGCGATTAACATTTACTAATTACCTCGTAGCCATACTATATGGAACTCATCGATGAGTTCTTCCCGGTGAAGATAATTAATTGGTAGAGGTCTCTGGATTTATTAGCAGCTAGGTTAGTCGCCCGGCACAGCGTATAGCGATTTGAATTTATATAGATTATATCATTTTGAGAAGCAAACTGAATTATGGGGATATTTATTTATTTTCCATCATGCTCGCCTTTCCTTGAATCCGTCTTGCTTGTGTGCATCCCAACGCCAAGGCTATGCTGAAATCTCAGATGCTATTTAATGGAAGTGCTAAATTGGTTTGACCACTCCTGCAAACAACAGTGCAATTAAACCAGATAATAGCTGAAACTATACACCATCACTGGATGTGACTCCGGTCATGCCCCGAACAGCTCAATCTCAACCGTAATATCTCATGGATCGCACGACCACGCACGCTCCAAGTCCCGCACAATCGCCCCGGTTGGGCGAGCATACTCGACCTCCAACTTACGGAGCAGGTCTAGCATCCCCATCTGTTGGCCACGGTCGGTGACGTGCTCACCGCAGACAGCGATAGCCATCTGTGCAATAAGAAGTGATGATTCGGATAGGTTGTTTGAGAGCGCAATTCCACATATTCGCAGGACAATGTCTCGAATTTTTGCCGAAATGCCACGAAGTGCTGCCGCCACACCTGGTCCCAACCGAGGGACAGTTGGGTCATAGGCGATTAGCAGGATACGGGCCAGATCTAGATACAGCAGGCCGGAGACATGAGTGTCTGCCAGGTACCAGATCTGTGGAAAGACCTCTCCATTGTGGTGATCGGGTTCCTTGTAGTGGATGGATGAGAATGACAAGGGTTTGTGGGACTCCCATGAGTTTTCAAAGTCTTTCAGCTCATTCCACCTTTGAACCTTTCCGTTGCTGGAGGATAGATCTCCTCCAAAACAAAATTGCAATACATCGGCACAAAAAACAGTAAGGCGGTTTGCCCATACAGTATCATCGGCCTTAGCGAATGATCTGGGCCAAGACCACGCGTCTGTTTGAAGACGAATCGGTCGTTGTTTCATGAAGGCTGACGTTATCTCTTGCCGAAGTGCAACCCTGAATGAAGCATGTTGCAGCGGCGTAACGTCTGCGGTATTTCCACTGATCGCACTTTCAATGTGAAAGGGCGTTGGTGTTTGTGTCTCTTGTGAGAAAGTCTTCCGACTTGGTGAAGATACAGCATCGACTTGGCCGTTCATGAAGATCTGAAATGTACGTAAAAAGGTCTCTGAATCCTCGCTGGTAACTGAGGTCTGGTGTTCTTCGTAATACTGAAGGATTACTGCTGCTGCAAGCAAATCCTTGTCTCGGACGTGCTCAGCGTCTTTGGAGAGCTCGATGAGATATGCCAAAACCGCGTTATGATATTGTATTGCAGTCTCGGAAGTTAGATTGTATAGAGGTATACCGTGATACTCCACTACACCAGCTTTGTTCTTGAATCTTGGGACTTGGGCTAGATGTCTTGCGGAAGCTGTGAATATTGCGTTCAGTAAAGGCGGACACCGTCTGGCTCGCTGAGGTACATCAAGAGCAAAATGTCTTGAAGGATCACAAACATCAAACTAGGTATAAGTTAGTGCATGTTTTGGACACTCTAACGCTGCCTAAGACTGATAAATGAGGAACTTGCCCAAGGTGCAATGAAGTCCACAAAATGCCGCATTAGACATGCACACTGGGTTGTGGTCCACTAAAATGGATTAGCATAGTTTACTGTCTAATGTTCAAGAAAAGACAAACATCGTTAGGCCAGAAGAAGGTCCTCTTCCAGATTTCTGGGTTCAGGAGACCTGACGAGGCACTTGGTACAGCAGCTGCCGCTGAGTCTGCAAGACGTTGCTTTGCTATGTTCAAGGTCGAATTTGGACGGAGTGATGGCAAAGAAGTCGATGGGAGGGAAATTGGTGGGAGTGAAGTCGACCTCTGGAAGAGAGTTTCGTTTTCAGGAGACTCATAAGCGGGGGTTAGAGTTTGTATCGATTGGAATTTTGTGAAGTCTCGGGACTGACGGAGGTTTGAAGAGTCAGTGTCGTCGTTGGTTGTGCCACTCGTAGACACTTGAAAAAATGGGGCTGTTTCAAGCGGGCTGAAAGCGAAAGATCCGGAAAATTCTTGATCGATTGACGAAGTATTATGAACGGAGTTGTGGATTTCGCTCGATATTGGGTTTGAGGTTGAGACTTTCCGAATAGTTCTATCATATTCCCTTATTGTGGCACTGGCCTCTCTTGGAGTGTCCTCCTGGGCATAATAATTTTCAAGCTCTGGCCCTTCATCCACAAATTGCAATTTAGCTAAGTTGGAATTACTACATTAGCCAAAGTGATAAGTTTAACATCTGATATAGGAACATCAGGCAGGTATGACAAATGGGCTGAGAAAAGTATCGAGGCTGGTGATGGAAATCGTGTCTCCCGGACTAAAAAATTGCTTGCCCTCCCCCTCGTGGCCCAAGACGGCACAGTACAATGGATGGCGGGCGTAGAAGCGCGTCTCTAGAAGAAGATCCATCCTTCAATATTTCTCTGCTCTGACACAACCCACCAAGAAATGAAGATGTCATTCTCCCTCTTGTTGATTAATCATTCGCAATTACAGCTGTCATAATGTAATGAAGAAAATACACTTACTGTTGCTAGATTGCTTTAACCATGGCTGGTCAGTCTTGAATGCAGCATCATATCTCGCTGTCGATCCATGACGGAATTTCAATTTATCCTTGTTGCGAACACAAGGCGCGTTCAACCGATGGCACATCTTGCAGGTGGAATCATTGTCATCAGCTGCTCCAAGTCAGTACATTTGCACAGGAATCTTAGGGTTGCGCCGAATCTGCTCGTTAAAGCGTTAAAGAAGAACAGAGCTAGATGCTCTCGTGGAAAATTGATCTTAATGGAAGGTGCAAGTGAATGCGTGATATTTGCCTTTCGAAGATGAAAGGGAAGGAGCTTACTCGTGCATTTTTGATGGCGCTCTAAAACAGTCAGCGGATGCAATGCGATAGGGGAATAGTGCCAATTTCTTGCCTCTACAATTCTCGCAGGGATCCTCAATCTCTGACATAGTACGAGGCATAGGGCTAGCCTAATATCAAATAAAGACGAAGTCTCGAGACATTCATACGTATTGACTACTGAGAGCCTTTGTCATGGGGTGTGGGGAAAATATATTGCGAGGGGATGACCCCGCATTTTTTGTTGGAGCACTAAAGACCCACTCCCTACTAGGCTAGTTCCCGCCACCTCTGCGGCACATTCGCAGTACTGACCTGAGATACTCGATCGGCGGGCTAGATGTGATCACTGGGGAGATGTGAGTATGGGCTGAACTTTGGCGGATAAATGGGATTGATATAAATTGTGATGTGTAGCTACGCAAAAGAGATCACGTGAAAGATCACGTGTACGTGGCCCCTTTGAGCCTGCTTGTGATACCTTTGGAACTACTATCTGCCGTGCCACCTCCAAACGCTGGTATCGTGCAAAGTTAATCTTCCTCTCCCTGAAAATAGTTACAATACTCTAATCTATTGTTCATACAGGCATACATTCCTCAGATTCTCGCGAGCAATGCCGAGCCTTAAGAAATGGCTCCGAAAGAAGCTTCTAGGGAAGAAAGAGAGACTGTGTTAACTAAGCCGCCGCTATCTTTCCTCCCAAGTCAGAGGCCAAATATATTGACCCCGTCCCCCTCGCAGGAGGACCTCCTATCATCGATGCACAGCTATGGTATCTTCCACCGCCTCCCACATGAGATCCGCCGCGCAATTCTCATCGAAGCGTTTGGCGGGCGTACTTTGCACATAGATTTGTCGTACGACTACCCGCTCGTACGGAAACCCGAGCGACGAACCGCCACATCTATGCATTGTGGCCTTGGTTCTAGTCTAACCCGGAATTCCAAACGCCCGCGGACCTGGCAGTGGTTTGGTTCCGTATGTCACCGGCCTGATTATTGGCCGGATGAAAGTCCGTACGGCAGTCCGTTTCCCAAGTTGGACAAAGTTGGGGTCGTGGATGGAAAGTCGAGGCCGGACCAAGACATGTGTCTAAGTGGCATCATATTATCAACGCATGCGACGCGAGGGATGTTAAGAACCCTATGGGCTGGAAATTTGGTGGCGAGTGGACGCGGGGGAACAGATTTTATCAAGTCGCGCCAAATTGGAACTACCGTCCTTGGCCCGTTATCAAAAAGGTCATAGGTAGGTGTTCTGGCTGGTATCACGGTGCTTGGAGCTCTTATGACATGGAGGGCGCAGGCTTTTCGGACTGGGACTTTGGCCAGAAGACACTTCTTCCCCAAATTAAAAGTTGTATTGGCAGCGATCCGACGGCCTGGAAGTTTGATTACTATTATGAACCAAATGAGCATGGCTACGAATGGAAAGCCTCCTTCAACACGCCCTATATGGGTCAGGTCTAAGTGCTTTAAGAATAACAAGGTAGTTCAGGCAGTAGGTGGTTGGACCGATGGCTGTGCAGGGAATGATTTGGAAGCCTATAGACTGCTTATACAATTTATCGTTCTATTTAATCCTGCTCTCACTGTTTGGCCTTCAACTCTCTCAGGGCAGCACTATTATAATAGGTAGCTGCTATGCTGCTCTCCCCTGTTGCTTCTGTTTTCTCTTCGATACTCCTACGCAACCGGCTTACCACAAAACCTCTCAAGCGTGCGCCAGCCGCAGGCAGTAATGAGATTGACTCTAAAACTAGCCTTAAATCACTTGCGCTCGTACAGACCGCCGAAAATAGCGTCAGCGTGCTCAACTCTACGGCAATTAAACGGTCGTCGCCGTGGAACTATTTCCATAAGAACTACAACCTAAACCTTGGTAGATTTGTCTTAGTTGCCTCTAAACGCGCATTCTCCTACGATGTCTTCCTTGTGAAGCGCGTCAAGGGCCCGAATGGTGCGAGAAACGTCCGATTGCTAGACAAATCGCCACAATATCTTCTATGACATGGCTGGAGTACCTTATCTTTGAGGGCGCTTACTCTGCCGTGGTTGAACACGTGCCTATCTTGGTGGCCCGCCTCGCGAAGTGTCCTCCTTTCCTCTCCGAGCTATAGCTAGCAGCTATACTTGGACTTGTGTGGTTTCTGCCACGAGCCGTGGCGCTTTTACTGACTAGAATAGGTCCTCGAAGGTCTTAGGCATCTTATCTCGAATGAGCTCGAGCACGGCTCGCCTAGTCGCTCCAATATCAGTAAGTTGATCTTACCAACAACGCACAGCTAGCCAGAAGAGCTGCTAGGAGATAGGGACGAGCCGAACTAAGTGGAGGGTGCACACGCTCCAAATGTCAAGGGCCTGCGATAGCCTTCACCTCGCTGTAGTGCAGGGCATAATGAGATCAAGTGGCGAGTGCTATAGGGGACTTGTTAATGTTACAACAGGGAGATCACTCAGCGAGCTCATCTATCTATTCGCGGTTGCCAAGGTTAGATGGAATGTTCAGCTTCGTTGTCGCCAAGGCTGCTCAGCCACGACCGCTGTCATCGTCCCTACCAATCCAGTGAGTAGGTCACACGCATCCAGAGCGACCAAGAAAGAACAACATCTGCGGAGGCATACGGAAAATTGTGGATTCTTCATTGGAAGTTTCAGGGCGACTTAGGCTCGCAACATAAACTCTTACAAAGCCATCATCTACACACTTCATCCCATATCTTGTCGACATAGGACATTTCATCTCAGTTGTATCCATAAGGTGCCCAAGATTAAGATCAGCTCTCTCGCCTCAACTCACAATCCGCCATGGTTGTCATCAATCTCCGCGACCCGAATGCTGTATATGCTCAAGGAGACGAAGTTGTCGGACAAGTCATATATCATGATCATGATGGCACCACCACTGTCAGGATCGTCGTCGAGCTTGTGGGCTCTACGAAAACCAAGGTGAAGGTTCCTAAGGGCCGGTATTACGAGACCCCCCGCGAACAAGCCGACATCCTACAAGTCATAGTAGCGGACATGCAGGGCACTTTCACCGTTTGGCCTTTCTCGTTCTGTTTTCCTGCTACGGCGTCGCCCGTAGACCCCAACGTTGTCGACAGCAAGCCTCCAATCAACCACATGGGTGCTGGCGCGCCACTCCAACCACTGCCCCCCACATTCGAGAAGGTGGGAGGTCTTCACCGTCACCTCAGTATGTGGGATTGCTCTGTAGAGTACAAGATTCGGGCTTCGGTGATACCACCCGGCGCTTCTCAGCCATTACTGCAGCAAGAGATTGCAGTGAACTTCCAACCGCGCCTTGAACCGCAGTTCTCATACGAGCAAGAAGACCGATCGGGGGAAGTCTCTGAGGTTTCAAAGAGCCTATGTGCGAAGAGTCTCGCCCTTCTACCAGAAAACAAGGACCGTAAGCTCACACTGATGGAAAAGACAAAGTCGGTTTTCCAGAGCTCCAAATTACCGTACTTCAACTTCCGTGTGGTGTCTATCCAGCCAACGAGGATTAATCTCGGGCAGAATATCCATTTCACCGTGCGCGTAGAGGTCTCGCCGGAAATATCCTCGATCTCCGAGATTCCAACGTTCAAGCTCGTGTATTTCGGGCACTATATAACTGGCGAGACCAAGGCCTGGGCCGCCGGCGCCGCTGACATCGGCGGCGGCGAGGAAATGGTCTTCTGTTCGGCCAATAAGGACATGGGCGAGTTCCAGCCTGCGTGGCGATATACGAAAACGATCATAACGCCTCTAATCACCCATGCCATACCCACTTTTGAGGCTCCCAACGTCACGAGGAAGTATGTCCTCACATCGGTTGCGGGGATTCAATGCGCAGGTCAGGCGTTTCAAGTGGACCACAAGGCCGAAGTCACCATTCTGCCTGCGGTTAGAGGATCAATCCTGCCAGATACCCCAGCAGTAGAGTTTTCTATGTTTAAGCAGCCGGAGGCGGAATGGAAAGATGGTGAAGGGACTCCACCGTCGCGAAAAGGCGTTAAAATGTCTGCTTCTTCTCCGTACAAAGAGTAGTTACGATGGTGCATCCTCGCAAATTATTCAGCTCCTTGCAACTTAGGTAATATGATGTTTCTATATTGCCCCATTTATGGTTAAGAGTCTAACTAGTAAAGCAGCTAAAGATGACTACAACTCCTGTTTTGAAGGCCGGTTTTGGAAGTTACTAGGCCCTGGAGATGAGCAGGGTTATTGATTGGGCTTGTAGTGGACGATTTGTCGACCCGCTGCGGAGTATACTGTGTTGATATGTCTAACCTTCTAACCTAAGGTCGAGGGACTGGAGTGAAATGCATCAGTGCTAAAAATTACTAGTAGAAATGATTACTCTAAGCTTTCCCGCACGTAAAGTGGTCAGAGGCACAAGGTAAATTGAGGTTGAAGTTGAAGTTATAGTTATAGTTTACTTATATTTCATAGTGCTTATATTTCATAGTGGTGTAACAAGGGTAGAGAGACTGGAAATAATTGAAGTGAAATATGAAGAATATATATTTAATTTTATTGGTTGACTTCCATTATCATTTTCCCGTGGCGAGAAATTAAAATATTAAATCAAAACGTCAATTCCTGCCAAAAACAAAATAAAAAATACACGGAGAACATAAAATCTGTTTCTCAAGAGCATCAGGCCGTAAGGAACAAATGATTTATCATTGATTATCGCATAGTCAATAGGCAGCGGATAGGAGCATCATACGCTTTATTGGTTCTCATATAAAATATGATTATCACATAGTCAACGGGAAGCGGATATGAGGCAGCATGGAACTGAATTCGGACAACCCTTCCTTCTTAATGATTCCCATTCTATGAGATTTGATTATCACATAGTTAATATACAGAAAACTCCAATACTTTATGCCCCATCACAACTGTATCTTGCCAGCCCATGGTAGAAGTGGCAGAGAGTTTCATCCTTAAATCTACCCCCTTTCCCACCAGTAAATCCACACTCTACTTCCCAACACCCCAAACCTCTCCCTTCCATCCCCCCTCCCTTGCCCTTCTGCCTCCGCGCATCCGGCTCTTATCAGGGCCAGTGCTAAACAGCAATGCCACCGCATCGCCCGCAACACCCTGAACCAGATCCGCCATCGCGTTTCTTCCTCTCCCCTCGTCTCCTCCCTCATTATCTTCGTCTTTGCTCGACGGGGCGTCCGGACCAAGGAACACATTAGTGAGTTCTGTGTTCGTGGCGATAACGCTGGCGAGCTCCATGCTCTCGAGGAAGTGGTCGCGAGAGATGTAGAGGCCGGCGTTGTTGAGGAGGGCGGCGTAGGCGAGGAGGGTGGGGGGGAGGTAGGTCGCGTGAAGGGGGACGAGGGCGGGGTTTGCTGAGGGAGGTTAGTAAACGGGGAAAATAGGGGCAGAGGAATAAGACAGAGGACATACCTTGACGACTCTTGACGAGCCAATTATCCAGCAGCGGCGCGACGCTTTGCCGGATATTGGAAAAGCTATTGTGAAACTCGAGGCGGAGCTTCTTGCTCAATCGCTCGTCTTGCTTACTACTATTCGTTAGGAGAAGGTCATAGCGGGGGTAGTGGCTCCGCTGGCTCTGCTGCTCCAGCTGCTGCTTCAACTGCTGGGGCTGCTCTGCCGTCTTCGCCTTGGGGCGGCGGGGGAAGTAGGGGAAAGAAGATGGAGTGGAGACATACACCTGCGACAACTGCAGTGAGTCGATGATACCCGCGACGCCCTCGATGAAGTCGAGCGCGTTGACGAGCCCCTCGAGCTCGACGTAGGCACGCGCCTCGTCGGCCATGTGTTTGCGGAGGAGGCTCTCGAGGTCGGTTCCGTCGCCGCCTTCGGCAAGCTGGGATAGCTCGAGTGTTTCGCCGAGGAGGACGGGAGTTTTCGCCGCGGCGATGTAGCGGGAGGGCATGCAGCCGGCCAGTTCGCGTGCGGCGGCAATGTGGCCGTGCTTGAAGAAGCGCACGAATAGCGCCGTGCCGGTGCGGAAGGTTTCGCTCCACATCCCGTCGACGAGGAGGTGCCATTCAAAGGCGCGGATTAGTAGGGCTTCTGGCCGCGCGACGGTGTTACCGATGAAGTTGGGGCGGAGCTTCTGGCTTAGGCCTTGGTTCGAGTGCTGCCCTGGGACGAGGATGGAGAACGTGCGCGCGGCTGGGTAGCCGGGGGTTTTGTCGGGGTAGTCGACCAGAAGGAAGGCGGTCTGGAGGCGTACGAAGCGCTGGACGTCGAGCCCGAGCTCTTTCATTAGCTTGATTTGGGTCACGCGCTGGTCGGGGTCGGTGACGTCGAGGAGCTCGCGCGAAAGGGTCGAGTAGGTCCTAGCGTCTGAAAGCTGGGCGGCGTAGAGGGGGATGAGCTCTTCTTTGCCGGCAAGGCGGAGGAAGGAGATGTAAGCCACAACCACGCTTTCGATGGCGTAGGTATCCTTCTCGTTGCCAAAGGTCATGCCCAGGCTCTTGAACGCCAGAACCATATGCGCCAAGACCCGGAGACTGTCAAAGTCTTCCGTCTTGATATACACAACCTGGTCTTCATTTTTCGGATCGGTCAGGAGATCGTCGATCAATTTCGACGTATCATGGGCATTTGCGGCTTTGGAGATAGCAATTCCCTGCTCGCGAATGAAATCGCGGAATGTGTTCCCGATAAGAACCCCCTGGAGCATTTTCAAGGGCTGCTGTGCCTCCTTTACGAGTTCAGGCTTGGCATTCAGCAATTCCACTGTTTTCGGCCCCACGGTCGCCGGGTCGCCATGGAAGCTGATCGCATCAAAAGCCTCCATTGAAAGGACCTGGTCCTGGGGCGCACGGGTTGGGAAGTTCTTCAGAACGAACGCCTCGTACTGGCTTCTGATCAGCGAGTTGTAATGAACAAACATCTGATCGTCCCAGGAATTGCAGACTGGCACAACACTCCAGAAGTCGCCGGCGAGAACACCATACACGGCAGTCTCGTATATATCGGAGCCTCCTCGTTTGGCCAATGCATGGCACATGCGGCGCCACAGTGCCCTCGAGCCGTGGTCGGCGGTATCGTTTTGCGAGTCGTCATCTGGAAAGACCCCCATGCTCACAGCACGCCAGATTTCTTGGCGGTCTTGACACCATTCCCGGATATCCTCGCCGCTCTTTCCGCGACGGAGGAGCTCGTAACAGCCGCGCCATATAGCCCTCTCAAAGTATTGATCTGGCGCTTCCAGGTTGAGGTTCTGGCGGATTGGCGCATCTGGGTCTAGTTGCGTTACGAGAGCCTCTGTTTTAGACGCATTGCGGAGGACGCGGCTGACGTCTGGGTTGGTAGGATCGAGGATGTATGGCCACGCGTGGAGTCGCTTTTGATTCTTAATCGCGGATTTCGTGTGTAGCCATCCGTGTGCGGTGATGTCGCCTCTATCGGCATTCTGCTGCAGTTCTTGGACTAGCACATCAATATCCTCGCCAGACTCATCAGCTGTGTTCTTGAGCCACTCGAGCACAGTGTGTCGCTCCAACCCAAGCGTATCATTCTGTAAAAATGAATTCCAAATGTCACGCGCCGAAGAGTAGCGGTGGATTGGAGGCGCATCTTGAGTCTGCGGCGGGCCATATTGCAAGGTGGTCATTCGGCGTAATAGGTCCCAGGTACGGGCTTCCTGCTCCCACCGCTTGAGGTCCTCAGGCGTAGTCATGGGGTTCGATTCGATCAGTTCCTGGTCGTCAGATCCATCTTCATCCATCGCATCCTCATCATGGTCTGCTGTAAACCCAAGTATATTCTTCCTCCCTGTGTGGCCTATTTGTCGGCGCTTGTGCTGGACACGGAGCCTCTTCACAGCTTCAATCGCAATATCGTGGTATGAATCGATGAGATCAAACGTCATATCCTTCCTGTCGGCGTCGTCGACAGCCTTCAGTGGGTTGTAGCCATCCAGAACTTCCGCGAACTTCTCGACCTCCCGGCCAACCCTGTTTGCGGCTTCGCGCAGAGGGTGCAGGATATCTTCATGGCTGTCTCCACCGTCGAAGTCTCGTGCCGGCTGGTATTCTACAGATAACAGCTATTAGCGGAAGCCCATTATGGCAGGAAGGTATTGCGGCTTACTTATGGCATCGTATTCAAACTCGCCGTCATAGTCTTGGAAGGAACCAGAAGGGTTTTCAGAGAGCTCTCTTTCCGATCGCGAATCGTCCTGTGAAATGTCAGAATGGGGCATCAAAGATAGTAACACTCAACCTGCTTACCCCTTCAAGCTGCCAGCTCTCCTCGCGGCTGACATGCGGCACGATGGCTTGAGGGTTCAAGAAGTCATTGGGGGCTGTCTGGCGTCCCCGTCTGGTCATTGGCGCCATGGCTGGAGGAGATAACAAAAACAATCACTACAAGCTCTTGAAGGTTGGTCAGAAGGAACAGACGACACTGCTCATGCGAAAATCAAACCCAGAACGTCGGAGCTCGCTGTGGATATAGCTCCATATGCTTGTTCTTGGATTGTTTTTCTGAAGTTGTACCTGAGGCGCGTCTAGTTCAGCAGCTCGCCCGTTGCGGTAAGCGTGGGCTTGGCGAACGGACCAGATAAATTCAGAATTTCCTCCTCGCACTCTCCTCTTCTTTTCTCTTTACAATGTTTTCGGCCATCTATTTAGAGTCTCGGGTCAAACACTCAATGCTTGATCAGGTCCCAAGAGGATCTCACTGCGTGCTGAAGATCGCCAAGAAGGACTCCGCTTCCTTACAACAGAACCCTGACCTCTCGTGGGCGTGAAGGTGGACGTTAAATTGGAGTGGTATATATTTCATTTTATACATAAATTTGCTTGAGGCGGTTGAAGGGAGGAAGCTATTCTTCCTCCTGGACCTCTTTGAGTAATTTATACATAGTTGCTTCTATAGATATGCGCCGAATGGTCCCGCCAAGTCTATCTACTTTGATGCCTTGTCTTGCGCCAGCTGCCTCATCTTCAGTCTGAGCAAATTCGCCTTTGGACAGCTCACTGTCTTTGCCGCATCTCCATTCTTCTCATAGAAGGCGTTGCAGCACTCGTACAGGGCGTCTATCTCAGCTTTACACTTTGACTCGTCATAATTGTTCTTCTGTATACAGTCTGGAGGAGATATCAGCGCGGAATCTCCCATTCCAGGACGGCATGACATACTTTGAATGGCACACTATAAGGGTCCTGTTAGCGGTGATCTTGAAGTGAAGTTGTAACGATATAACTAATCTCAGATGGAATACTTACTGCCCGTGGGTGACACGGAGGGTCTGTTGTGATATCGTCCTTTGGTGCCTGCGCCATAGTCAGCGAAAACCGCTTCTTTGTGTGGGATGACGGCATACATACCATAATTTGATAGAGCCGAGTATGAAACCACACCCTTGAATCGTCGTAACTATACTCTCAAACAAGAAATGCTTAATAAAATAGACAAGCAGTGCTCTATAACTCGCGACCCAGAATAAAACAAAAACCCTCTAATTGAACGTATAGAAGTCAAAAGAAGGTGAATTCCAAACGCATCTACATATACTTGCCACAGTACTTTCTTCGCCTGCTCTGCCAGGATCGGATACACCCCATCGCGTATCAATTAGCGCGGACCAAAGCCGCAGTTCGCGCCACGCCACGGCCCTTTCAACAGCCCGCCCTCTCACAAAATCGCAACCACCTCAACACCACCATCCAACAACCAACAAAGCCCTCTCCTCAGCAACTCCAATCTTCACACCTTCAACCCCCCATCAGTACGCCCCCCCCTCCCTCACACCCCCAGACCCCCCACGACAACCCTCAAACTCAAACTAACACAACCCCTCCAGCACTCACCACCACATCAACCTCACAAACCACCATGTCCGGCTCCGACGAGAACGGCTCCCCCGGCGCGCCCAGCAAGCCCGAGGAGGCGCAACAGACCGAGCACCTCAACATCAAGGTGACGGACAACAACAACGAGGTCTTCTTCAAGATCAAGCGCACCACGCAGCTCAAGAAGCTGATGGACGCCTTCTGCGAGAGGCAGGGCAAGGCGCCCAGCTCCGTCCGCTTCCTGTTCGACGGCAGCAGAGTCCAGGCTACCGATTCGCCTGACACCGTGAGTTCCTCCCCTCTTCTCATCTTCTCCGATTTTCGTCTCGGTTTCACTTGTTGCGATGGGGTGCGCGGGCGCGAGGCTGTGATGACGCCCCTCCCCGCCTGCGATGACCCCGCTATCTATCTATGGGACGTATGACTGACTCCCCCCAGCTCGACATGCAAGACGGCGACACCCTCGAGGTGCACCAGGAGCAGATCGGCGGCTCTGCCTAATCCCCCTCCTGCTATACAAAAAAGTTTCCCCCACCAAAAAAAACAAAAAACAGGCACCAGCAGTCGCGGGGGTTCGGCGCGACAACGAAACAAGACGAAATTGATTTTTTTGCGAGATGAGGTTTGGACTGCGCCATAACCGTCGGTTTTATCCCCGTCAAGAACGAGACTTTGAGCCCCGTTTGACGAGATTGGCGATGGAGATGGCAGGGGTTTATTCTTGATATGAAACTGGGGATAGGATGGATGGCGGGGGTGGGATGGGATTCGCTCTTTTTTTACAACACCACGGGCGGATTCACGGCGTTTTTTTCCCTTTTGACTTTTTTGAGCGGTGGTTGGTGGTGGATGGGTAGAGAGATTCTATATGATTTTCTCGGATCTGCCTTGAGCTGCGCTGGCTACATTAGAGAGATATGGCTGTGCTTGCGAATACAGATTGTTCTCATCTAACGTCCTGTGTGTGGTCTATTATGTGCTGTTTGTGTCTTTGGGCGATGATGATGTGTTTGATGGGACGGGTTAATGTGTGATGAAGGTATCTTGGTACAATGATGAAACATAGTGATAATTCTCCTATCTGTATACACTTCTCTACACCCCTCCTCTCCCCCTCTCCCCCTCCCCTACCCATTACCCCCCCACCTAATCCTCCCAAACACTCCTCCTCGCCGCCTCCTTCTCCCTCTCCTCCCTCACCTTATCTTCCTTTTCCCTCTCCCGCCGCTTAACCTCCTTCTCCCTCACCGCCCTCTCATACGCCCTCTCCTCCTCCGTCTTCTTCGGCGCCCTAATCCCCAACGCCCCCGCGATCATGCGCCGCGCCACCGCATCCGTTTTCTCTTGCCTCTTATCCGCGCCGCCTAGCCGAGACTCGCGGGCTGAAGCTGATGAGGAGGAAGGGGGAGGGGAGGAGTACCCGCCGAAGCGGTCGGCGATACTTCCCCCTCCCCCTCTCCCGCTGGCGGGGGATATGGGACTTGTAGGCAACGAGGTGGGAGGGGGGGAGATGGGCGTTGGTGGTGGGGCGGAGGGGTTTGAGGGGCGGCGGGTTAGGGCGTCATCGTCTTCTTCGTCTTGTTCTGCGCCGGAGCCGTTATTTGAGGCGTCGTCGTCGTCGTCGTCTTCCCAGGAGTCGGCGAGGGGGGCGGGGGCGGGCTTGCGGGGTTTTGAGGAGGTGGTGGAGGAGGCGGTTGTGGAGGAGGTGTTGAGGGAGAGGGAGGAGAGGGTTTTGTTTAGATCTGGATGGCGGGGTTAGGGTTGGAGGGCGGATGGGGTGGAGGGAGGGGAGGGGAGGGAATGAGGGATGACGGACCTTGCGGTGTTTGCGAGGACATGGCTGTGCTGGCTGGTTGGTGATGGGGAGCTTAGGGAGCGTGGTGTTTATATATAGATGAGGCGCTGCGTTGCGGTGCGGTGCGGCGAGCAAGTTCCCCGCTTCGTGAGGCCGGGAAGGCTTGTATGGGATAGTGGGGTTGTGGATGGATAACGAGCAGATTTTAAGAGAGGAGACGAGAGGGTATTAAAAATAGAATTTTACGAGTATCCGTATTTCACGATATAAGGTCTTGTCTTTTCTATATTGAACGGGGAGGTGGGGGTGCGTGTAATGTTGTAATGAGATCTCTGGATCTTGTTTCCTGCGGGGTTGGTTAACTTTATCCAGCACCAGCAAGCAGCTACCTCACACGCAGGTCCGGAATATTGGTAGCGAGTGGCGGCGTCTACAAGGGAATTTTACCAGGACGAGGCTGAAGCACTTAACCACTTAACCACTCACTCCACCAACGGTAGATTTTGGGCGAGGCTGAAGGGTGGCCAGGGGCAGTTAGTTGGGTTGGGTTGGGTTAATTAGTTAGCGGTACTTGGTAGTATTGCCAACACTAAGCTGCTACTACCAAGGCGTATCAGAATTGTCTAATCTCTAAATAATCTTTAAATAAGTGTAACGGCGCATTGGATGGGACACGCGCGCACGTCGATGATGAGCGACTCGACTTGGCAGGGTGAGGGAAGGGGAAGAAGGGGGAAGTGGGTTACCCTTATTCAGTTATTGTTCAGTTACTTATTCAGTATGTATGGGTATATGTAGATTATATAAGTAGATTATACGGATGTGCATATAATTATCTGTGGTCTGGCCTGGTTTGGTTGTACACGACGCGTACGCATGTAACAGTAAGCGCCAGAAATGCATCTCCATCTCCATCTCCACCAGATCATCCCCAGTTATAGCCGTGGTTCGCCGCTGCACTGCCTCCTCCTGCAGCCACATTTTTGTCGTCAGCGTCGTTGTACAGCACATCAGCAGTGGAATTGCAGTAGAATAGTAGAATAGTAGAATAGAGCAGAATACAGCAATTGACGACACAGACACAGTGGATAAGTCGTAGTCAGTCGCAGTCGCAGTCGCAGCCGCAGTCACAGTTAGCAGTAGCACCGTAGACTCCAGTAAGACTGTTAAACCCCAAAAACTGCTCCAACACGTGTGCAACTTCCCTTCTGATTGGGATAGTCAGCGGCGTTCCAAGACGGGGCTGGACCGGCGATCGACCCCCCGGCGAATGGCTGTGCTCCAGCGTCTGGGGCGCGATGAAACTAGTAACTGCTCGTATGCCCCATCAGGAAACTCCCAGAGTCAATCTCACCGTCGTCTCTGCCCCCAAAAAACAAGATCACCACCACCCGTCCCGCCCTCTCCTCACTAACCAACTCTCTCTACCGGTCCCCTCCCTCCCTCACCTCACACCGGATTTCCTTGGCTCGAGTTACCCGTCGGGAGGAGCAACTTTCTTGTCTTATCTTCTAATTGAACCCACGATTCTCCCTTCTTTTTCCCTCTCCCGCGACCCGTGAACTTTCCAGGGCCGAACTTTACTTCGACTTCACCTCTCAAGGGAGCACTGGACACTGGACACACCGTTAGCTACCACAGCTTTGTAACACCAAATAGATCTTTTCTTCTTTGAAACCATTGTCTTTCTTTGACACAAAACACAGTGAATGACCAGGTAGGAGGAGCATATATGCGCGTTGTAAGCATGGCGCGAAGGGAGTCCTCGCGCGTGTCGATACGGCTCATGCTGAGCTATGTTCTCGACTGGATAATCATCATGTAAGTTCTATGGTAGCTTCACTGCTTCCCCAGCTCCCCCAGCTTCACCCCATCTCCCCCCCGAACCCGCGCTGACACCCAGCCCTCCAGAGGAGCAGCAGCCATCGGCGTCGGCCTCGGCGAAATCTCCCCCAACAAGCGCCCCATCTCCCTCTCCAACCCCGAGCTCTCCTACCCCGACAACCCCGACACCGTCACCATCGCCGTCGTCATAATCGTCAGCCTCGGCGCCCCAGCAGCCATAATCCTCATCGTCTCCCTCCTCCTCGTCCCCGGCCCCTCGGTCCCGAAATCCGTCCCCAAGAGCCTCATCTGGCGCCGCAAGCTCTGGGAATGGTTCACCGGCTGGCTCGGGCTGGGCATGTCCTGCGCCTCCTCCTGGCTCGTCACATCGGGCCTCAAGAACATCGTCGGCAAGCCGCGCCCGGACGTCATCGCGCGCTGCATCCCGGACCTGGACCAGATCGCCAAATACGCCGTGGCCGGCATCCCCCGCATGCGCGACACGACCATCACCCTCGTGACGGCGGGGATCTGCACCCAAAAGGACGCCAAGCTGCTCGACGACGGATGGCGCTCCTGGCCCAGCGGCCACTCCTCCTTCTCCGCCGCAGGCCTCGTCTACCTCTCCCTCTTCCTCGCCTCGAAACTCGCCCTGACGCTCCCTTTCCTCTCCCCAAAACCGCCAACGCAGTCAGATAGCTCATACCACTCCGCGTTCCCCTCGCGCCTCCCCGCCGCGGACAAGTACTCCAAGTACTCGTCCCACTCCTCGCACGACGACGGGCCCACGAACCTAGACCACCGCCAGATCGCCGCGCGCAACCAGGCTGCTTCCCCGCCGCTGTATCTGCTCGCGCTGGCGTTCATACCGACGGGCGCGGCTATGTATATCGCCGCGAGTCGGTACTCTGATTTCCGCCACCACGGGTTCGACATCCTCTCCGGCTCGTTCATCGGCACCGTCGCGGCGTTTGCGGCGTTTAGGTACTATCACCTCCCCCTGAGCCGCGGCGCCGGGTGGAGTTGGGGACCGAGGAGTAGGACGAGGGCGTTCTGGGCTGGGGTCGGCGTTGGGGGGTATGTGGGGGGGAAGCATGAGGGACGCGAGGGAGGGGATGCGGTGATGATGGAGAATCTAGGACGGGACGGCAGCGGGAGCAGTGTGCCAGCAGGCCACGTCCACGGCCTCGACGGCGGGCGCGACTTCGACCGCGACGAAGAGCGGGATTTCAACAGTGCGGCGGGACGGAATCGCGATAGAGATACTGTGGGTGTTCCCGTAGGGTCCGCGGCGTAGTTGTGCATTTCGCTGTGCTGTGCTGTGCTGTGTTGTGTGTGTATTTGTTTTTTTGTGGGAAGTTGCTGAGTTTGGAATGTAGGATGAATTCGAACTCCTCCATCGTGGGGACCAGGGGTATGGCGGGGATAGGGGGGAGGATGTGGGGAGGGATGAGATGGCGGATGGGCCGGTGTCGCCGATACATCAGAGTCCGCGGAGGGTGAGGGGGGAGGAGGAGGAGACGGGGTATGAGGCGTATAGGCCGGGGAGGGGGGAGGATATGGCGTTGGGTGTTGCGCGGTGAGGGGTTTGGTTGATTTTAATCCGAATTTCGAGTCGGGGTGGGTGAATGGTTAGAGAGGGGTGGAAGGGGGTGTATTGTATAGAAAACGTCTTAAGACTAATTTAATGCCATCACAACAGCATCACAGCATCACAGCATCACATATCACAGCACAGCACGGATATAAGGGACTTCAAACGTCTATAGAACAGCACTGCATTCTCCCCTCCTGTAACTAGACCGCATACGTACGTAACGAACGCACAAGACGATGTAAGTTAGCTCCCCCTTCCCATCATCCATCGGGACAAACCCCCGACCCAGCAGCAGCGGCACTGCCAGCCACATCCACATCCCACATCCCGGAGCAAATTCCACCACTCTACCACATCACATCCCGCTCGCGCTCTCCCCCTACAGAAAAAGAAAAGGATTAAAGCCACCCCCGCCAACCAACCCACATCTGAAGACATTACAAAGAACGATAAAAAGGCCACCTCAAGTGTAATACAACCCCTCCCCATTCCCCATCCCATAGTCCCCCCGAATCCGCCAAAAAATAAACACCAACCAACAAACAAACAAACTAGCAAACGTCTTCGCGCGTAAAAGCACGGGATAAAAAATACTCAAAGCATCAAAAACGATCAAAATAGATAAAAATAAAAAATAAAAGGGAAGAAGAGACATCGATCGTAAGCCACATTTCAAGTCGTAAACGCCGTTGTGCCAGGTATCATAAAGGGAATATGAGAAATGACTTGAACCCCCCCCCATCCGGACCACTTGAAACCGGTGGAACCCGGGAGAGAGAGAGAAAGATGTAGAGCAATCGGAGCAAAATGAAGCCAAAGTGCGCAAGCCAAGGAAGCAAAAAAGGAGTGGAAGAGATGGAACAGAAGCCACACGCCGCTACTGCGTGAGATCCATCCCATACTCATCCTCCTCCTTAAAGCTCACGCTCCCCGCGCCACTCCCGCCGCTATTATGCCCACTCCAATACTGCCCCCCCACGCCCACCGCCACCGCATCCTCCGCCCCGTTCTCCGCAGGCGAAACGCTACTATCCGCGTCCCCCCTCGCCGCGCCGACCGGATCCCCCTTGATATCCGTGTGCTTGGGCACGCGCAGCCCGGTCCCGGGGGCGCGCGAGTACGAGAACGACGAGACGCCGTTCTTGTGCATCGCGTCCACGAGCTCGGTTTGCATGCGGCGCTCGTCCTCGGTCGGCTCGAAGGGGTACGTGCCGCCGAGGTCCGTGACGAGGTTCGCGAGCTCTTCTTGCTGCTGCAGCTTGACGTGGAGCATCCACATCAGGTCGCGCGTCCAGCTGACGGAGCCGTTGAGGATGTCGCCCTTGTTGGGGCCCTTGTCCTTCTCCTCGACGGGGATGCCCTGGGTGATATTGCCCGCTGTGGCGCGGCGTGCGCCGGGGCCCGCGAGGCCCGAGGTGGCTTGTGGGGGGGAGATGCTGGTGGAGCCGAGGGTCGGGGAGAGGGGGGAGTTGTTCTGGAGGGCTTTGCGGACTTTTTCGTCCTCGAGACGGTGCATAGGGACGAGGTGGCTGAGCTCTTGGATGCGCTCGTTGATGTTGTCGCGGCGGCGGCGCTCGACGAGGTTGTGGGATTCGCGCCGCCTGCGTCGCTTCATCTCTTGGGTTTGCATCGCGGGCGCGCTGCCAGATTGCGCGCCGTTGAGCTTGGTGGGCATCGAGCCGGTCTTGAGGATGTCTGATATTTGGGGGTTGGGATGCATCCCCGCTTGTACGGGTGATGAGAACCCGGACCCTGGGAAGGATTGTAGGCTACCGGCACCTTGCTCCCATTGCGCCGACGGTGTCTTGCGATGGGCGCTTGTCCTGATAGGTTGTGATGGGTAGGATCCCGATTCTTGTCCGTTGAGGTTCATAGATCCGACACCAACACCAATGCCAGGGGTCTTTGGCGTTAATGGTCCCCTCGAGGCAGATGACTTTCGCTGCATGGGCAGTGACGGCCGTGTCCGTTGTTTTTGGTTCATATAGTTGTCTGCGGACCCAGAATGCAGCTCACCTGCTAGAGGGGAGTTTGTGAAGGAGTTTGGCGACTGCAACGAGCTGCCAAACTGTTGTTGGTGTTGCTGCTGCATTTGTCTGATTTGTTGGTGGTTGAAGTTGTGTACGAACGGGCTCTGTATTGGGTCTCCGTCCGGAGTGCTGGAGTAGACGTTGACCATCTGAGGGTGCTGCTCCATGGGCATGGAGCCAGCCTGCCCAGGGTACATGGTCTGAATGTTGAAGTCGAATTCCTCGAGATTGTTGAAATTCTGCTGGTTCTGCGGCAACCCATTGTGATTTATGTTTTGCTGCTCTTGGAATCCACCCAGGCTTTCAAGTAGGTCATCGTCGTCTAATGCTGAGATGCCCTTCGAGTAACTGCCGTTGGGATTTGATGGTTGCGACGCAAAGTTTCCTTGGAAGCCACCGCCAAGGTAACTACCCGCTTGAACTGACATTGGCATTGACAGGTCGTTGGGGTTTATGCTGCCATTCGTTCCAGGTGTGGAACCGAAGTTGTTGAATTGTTGTTGTGGCATGTTGAACTGCTGATGGGTGTTGCCGCCCATGAATCTTTGGTTGTGGCCGGCGCCGAAGAGCTGGTCGTCAGGCTCGTCCTTGATGAAGGGGCTGGACGCTCCCGTGCCAGCCATTGTTTTTAAGAGGCCCCGGCTGTTCTTCGAAGGTTTGCGCAGCCAAGTTGTGGGCCGAAGTTTGTCTTTTCGAAGGTTGCTAGTTGGTGATTGCGGGGGTCGGAGATGTAGTAATTCCTATTGATCAAGACAAACATTAGTGTCTGGCCAAATCACAGTATGCGACAACAAAGGAACCGCTGCTGCCGCCTTGCGGCAGCAACAGGAGAGTCAAAGCATGAGAGATGCCCAGTGAGAAACAAGCCGTACTGGTCTATGCCCTCTGAGCATATCGGCGCTCCACGTTCGACGGCGCGGTAGCCTCTCCATGACGGACGGGACTGGTGCAGTCGCAAACGATGCGAAAAAAAGAGAGAGGAGATTAGGATGGAGCTTACCTGGAGGTTGCAATACTCTCTTGGCTATTAAGGGTTCGTTTCGGTGGTGGTGGTGCATCAATTACCGCTCTTACCGCTTCGAAGTTGAGGCGAAACTGCGCAACCCGGATCCGCAAGGTACTCTAGTGGGATGGCAAGGATCCTGTACTTGATGTACGATCTGTGTCGCAAGCCGTCAATTGCCGTCTGACAAGGGAATAATGGAGCAGCGACAGCTTATTGTGAAAGTGCAGGCGTGGCGTGTTTTGCCTGTCATGGATAAAGGGAGAGTTCGAGGTGGTAGGGTCGGGCTCGTAGATGAGCCAGGCAAAAAGGCGGTGCTAGCCAAGTCGCTAGATTGCGGAGGAATTCCCACTCACGATATTTATGACAGGTAAAAAACGTGGCCGCCTTAAGACCTGGATCAAGTTCCAATCAAATCGCCCAGCTTCATACAATAATGAAGTAGAAGGGATCAGCGCACTTTCTGTCCGACTTGTTTGTTGAAGCCTGGCCAGGGAGAGTTGTTGACCGACCGAGGCTGTAACGGTATCGTGAGATGGGATGGCTCACTTGTACCGTACTGTACACAAGCGGTTTATCCTCGGTGTGTGGTAGCCACTGTAAGCCAGGGCAGGTATATTGGTGGGTAAGCTGGGGGACCAGGAATGCCAGTCGATATTGAGGCGTGGTAGTGTAGAATATGGGGTGATTAACACTTTGTGGTTCGGAAAGACGGGAATGCTTGGTTGGCGACCCGGAGAAGACAAGGAAGCTGTAGACTCTGGCTACTATATCGCCGATGTGAACAGCTTACTGTTTGAGTCTGGCGCCGGCGAAAGAGTGTGCCCGGAGACGGAGTGAAGGCGCGAAAAGGGGTGGTGGTTGTGTCAATATAATATCGGTGTGTTGTTTAAGTGGAGCGAATCAGCGGCGTTGCGTTGTGTTTCGCTGTAATCGCGGGTAGGGTCTTGAATTTTGTGCTATCTGTGCATTCGTGCATTCAAGAGTATCAGTACGTGTGGAGTAGCGTAAATGTACTCGAGTACTGTTGAAGGCAAGTGCGTCCGAGCTGAGGGCGGGCCGGAAATCTCACGATCGTGTATGGCCGGTAGGCGGGTGAGGGGTTGAGATAGGTGGGATGAAATGTCGCTAAGAGCGTTGCTTCTAACTGTGTTTAGAGGAAAGAAGCCCGAAGTGTATATGGTGTATATGATGTATATAGCACAACGTGGACAAGGGATGGGGTTGTATCTGTAGTACCAGTACCCAGAATCCACTCAACCCTCGTGGCTTTTTGGTGATGGCGATGGATGCGACGGCGGGTATGATGGGTATGATGGGTAAGACCTCCAATATCGAATTTCGCCACAGTCTAGTTATTGCGCCTGGAGGCTAACTCTCCGTCCGTCGGCTAGATAATATACCGAGGCTGATATGATAGGTTCAACGAGCGTCGGCAAGGTGGGAAATGCTTGCTTCGAAGTCGTTATAATATAAGTCGAGGCACAGTAGCTCCGGCTTGGGTCTTGGGTCTTTGACTTGGGTCTTGACTCGAAGAATCTCTTGGCCCCAGCGGGTAAAAGTTGGCGGGACAGGAATGTGAAAGTGCCGTCCGGAGTAGCAGCGGGCAGCGGATGATTGTGGTGAGGGAAGGTCCGCACGGAGGGAAAGTGCTATGAGGAGGAGTTGTATGGGTCGACGGCGCGCTGACAGATCCAGGTGCAGGAGGTGCAGGAACTCGTCTCTCTCATGCGAAAAGAACGTGGGTCGAGTGGAAGAAGGGCCGAAGAGTGTTGCGGTAGTGTTTGCGACTTGACTTTTCGAGCTCGAGTTCGCATCGACAGGCGGTTGGTGCTTCGGTCGGAAGGTGCTGCAGAAGTCGTACAGGAACGTTATGTATGACTGGTGAATCGCAGCCTGTCTTGGTGAAAAAGGCACACCGCTGCAGCCTGCGCTTGTTGTAGTTTGGTGTGTTTGTTGTATTGGAAGATGCCGTTTTCCGCTGCAGTACTCGATGAGAGTTGCTTGCACAGTGAGAACTTGTTTGTTGCGGTGAGAGGGCGCTTGCTGTATGGAGTCTATGTCCGAGAAGGTGAAGATGATGGGTGAAGGTGGATGTTGGCTCGACAGATGTGAATGAACAGTGACTGTGACTGTGTGTGTGAGGCTACAACAGGTTTGTTGACTGGAGAGTATTAAAATAGTACCAGCCACGCCTCAGAGTTGGAGTGAGCCGCGAAGTATAATAGTACAGTCAGAACAGTATCAGATACTAGCCACCAAGGCACCACTGATAAAGTTGAATAAAGGCTGAGAATGTCGTTTGCAGTTCGTACACAGTTGTCGGGGTGATGTAGGAGAAGTTTGAAAAACGTTTTATTCTGGGGACACAGTGCTTCTATTTCTATCTTTACGAGACATGGCATTTCCAAACGGGGTGGAGAAGGGAGGAGGGGCGGTGCTGTGAGAACGATGAGCGATGAGCGATGAGCGATACACTCCTGGCCTCCCTCGTCCTCATCAGACACCCCTCTCGCTCCTGACTGGTCCTCTTGACCTCTTGACCCCCCAAAAAGCTCTACATTTTCTCACATTTGGTGGTGGGAGGTGGTGGGAGGTGGTGGATGGTGGTGGAGGGGGCGGCGTCCAACCCACGTTTCCAGACTTGCCGGTGGGAAATGTGTATCATCCATGGCAAAGTAGCATGGGCGAGGACTTGCACGCTGGAGCAGGTCTCACAACTAGCTTCGATCTCGGCGTCGGTGTGTCTCACTGTGGCAGGCACACCCTCCCTCCCACGCCTCCCCACCTACGCCTCCCTTCCCTCCCTCCCACTCATTCCACTCATCCCACCCATTCCATCCATTCCCCAGCCTTCGAAGGGGCGGGAAAAGCGGGAGATGAGAGAGAAGGGTGTCTCTGATTTGCTTCGACCCAACGTTGCTGCTGGTAACCCACACCGGTAGGTTTTCCAGAGCGGATACTGCATATCGATGCGCCAACCCCGTATTTCCTATTTCCGGAGCGGCGGGGGTTATGTGGTTATGGGCGCCATCTACTATCAGGCATCCCACTTTGGATACTGGATACGGAGTGCGGGTAGATCGCATGGAATACTTACATACTCGGTGGAAACTATCGATGGAAGGCCGGAGCATTACGAGGCTACGAGGCTATGTTTCTTCCAGTTCGGGCCTCGTGTACAGTGGTGTGTAAGCCACAGACGGGCGGCCCATCCATGGCTTTCGTTGCTTCGTTGCTTCCTTGACTGCCTTGCCGTGCTTGCCCGCTGCCCGCTGTCCGCTGTCCGCTGGCCGCTGGCCGCTGCCTTCCTTCCTTCCTCCCCCAAACCCAAAGGTTCGCGCCGACTGCCTCCTGCCTCCTGCCTCCTGCCTCCTGCCTTGCCCACTTATGGGTGTGGCGCTTGAATCCCGTCGCTCTGATTGGCTGCGATCACTCATTATGGGCTCTGGACACCACCACCTCCCACCACCTCCGAACACCTCCCTCCACCTCCCAAGAGCTCCTCCGTCATCCATCCACGTCAACGCATACGAGCACCTTCCAACCACCACACCACACCCCTTCATTAAAAAATAAAGGTGTCTTTGTGAGACTTCAAAAGTATATACATCCCGCCTCTGTGTCTCAACCAGAAGGTGCCCTTTACACCCACTTTCGCACACAAACGACGTCAATTCATAGTACTAAAAAGGTAGTCCAGGTATTATTCCAGGTAGTCAAGGTTGCGCCTGTCATCGACACTACTGCGCGCTTTGGTCTGCTGCCGCACTCTAGCCGATATCCGTTCCCGCCAACCAGCCAATAGTAGAGCTCGACCTCTCCAGCCTCCACCACCATCTCGAACTTGGGAAGACAGCCTCCCCTTCGCAACTCCCCCATATTCACTTCAACACCGATCACGCGCCCCAACCAATAGTCCTGATAGTTCAGAATCCACCCGGTGTATCCTGGCTTATCCTGCCACCATCTTCCTATCGGCGTCCTCATCCTGGTCGACGGCACTGGTCATTGGACACACTCGAAACCTTTCCTCCACCGCCGCGCATATCGAAACCCCCAATATCCCAAATCGTACCTCACATCTCGAACGAACGAACCTGCGTCCTGCGTCCGTCCACTCCCTTCTGCACGACATCCCCCACACACATCCTCACCATCTATCCGTGCGACTCAACGGCATTGATCCCAAGAGGTTATCTGAGTCAACTACCGGCATATACTCCTGCATGAGGATCGGACAACCCGAATCCTGAAGATCCTCCTGCGTGGCGTAGCACTCAGACACATACACACACACATATACCATGGCGTCGTCATCGTTCCGCGACTCCATGAACTCCCTGGGGTGGTCGCGGCGCGAGGAAGCTCCCATCGACACTTCGCAGCAGAGCGGCCTGCTCTCGTCCATCAAGTCGCTCAACCCCTTTGGCGGAGATGGCTACGTCCAGCTCCCAACCACCGAGGGGCCCGGCGCCCCATTGCCCGCACCCAATAGGAGGGAGGAAGAAGAAGGCTTCTTTGCACGTGAGTGAAGCCCTCCCCCCTCTCGTATTTCCAGCTGTGGGCTACGGACGGGACATCGATCTACCCCGCCGTCCCGATGAACCATGGGCGGGTCCCCATTCCCCATTATCTCGCATACATCTATTACAGAAAGGCAAAAAAAAGAGTTATGGGTCCACGATCGTGTCTAACGTTACCTCAGTGAGCAGATGGGATCGCATCCTCATATTCAGCGGGTGCAACGTCGGAGCCCTAGCATGTTTCGTCATCTGTTTCGCGCTCTTCCCCGTCATGGCCTTGAAGCCGCGCAAATTCGCCATACTGTGAGTTAGCTCAGAATCGCATATTCCCCATTTTCCTCAGCTCCCCCCCTGTCATCCTTCACCGGCACGTTATGGGGCTGCTCTGAGACACTGTGCGCACGCCCCCAAGCTCGATCGCGCCAACTGCCCAGGTAGCCGCCCATTTTCACATGCTAGCTCTGCCACACACACACCTCATGGGCGTGGGTGTGGCGCACCTCTTACTTGCGACTCAGAGTGGAGCAATGCGATGCCGCGAAGCATTCTTGGATTTAATCGATCCCCTACAGTATGCACAGAAGCTAACGTTAAGCCCCGATTTATAGATGGTCACTCGGGTCTGTGCTATTCCTAGCGTCGTGGGCCGTCATGATGGGCCCGCTGACTTATGGGCGCCACCTTGTGTCTGCGCAGCGGCTGCCCTTCACCGCTGCGTACTTTGGCTCCATCGGTCTCACGCTGTACTTTTCGCTCGGGGTAAGTCGTCATAGCCTTAATCCCACGTCCTGCTGCTCTCTTTGGGTGGCGAAAATCGCCACAGCTTGAGAGAGTGTGGGGTTTTTTTTTTGGAGAAGGATATCAGCTGACCTTTGGTGTTTTTTACTCTTGTGTAGCTGAGAAGCACGCTTTTGACGCTCTTCTCCGCTATTATTCAGCTGGCTTGCCTGCTCTGGTACCTCATCAGCTATTTCCCCATGGGCTCGAGCGGACTGCGCCTCGCTACTACGTTTGGGGCCAGGAGGGCTGCGGCGTGGGTGTCTGGCTGAGCTGAGCTGAGCTGGGTGGAGGGGGTGAGAGTTAGAAGTGAGAATGAGAATGATGATATAATTTTGCCGCCGGGTTAGCGAAAGCATGTATTGAGCGATGAGAATGGATGGATGGCTCATACACCCACCATACACATACACTTGTACAGTACGATATCTACTACAAACCACGTATTTTCTGTCCATATATAGCCTTTTTATATTATATATATATATAATGAGAAGAAAAAGAGATATTTTTTGCCCAATAATAACGACATGGCTCCACCAAACCTCGACACATTGCGCACGCCGCCGCCATCGCACAGCCCCGGCACACTCGCAGACAACCCCCAAAGCCAGCTGCACATCAGACACGAAAGTAATCCTGGGAAGTCTTTCTCACACGCCGTCGAAGGCGCAGATTGATTCGGGAACCCCGAGAGGGCGGCGGGCAGGCCTGGGAATGCGCTCGCTGGTTGTTGCGTTGAGATTCTGGTTCTGCTTGAGACGCCGTGGGCCCCAAGGAGGGCCCGGCAAGCGAGGGTGGGAAGGGATGGCCGAGGGTAGGTGAGGCCTGGGGTGCTCTAGTTGCAGCATCGAGCTCCTGATACTTCCTGGCTCGTTTCTCTTGTCGATGCTGCTCTGCTGCCCTCTGTTCTACTGCCTGCTGCTCTGCTGCTTTCTGATCTGCTGCTTGCTGCTTTGCTGCTCGCTTTGCTGCTCGCTCTGCTGCTCGCTCTGCTCCTTCCCGACACCCTTTCTCCCGCGCCTCCTGCTGCTGTTTCCGCATCCTCGCCTGTGCCTCTCTCTCGGGCCTCTCTTCCTCCTCCCTCTCCATCTCCTCTCTAGCCCGCATCCTGTGTCTAATCTCCTGTATCTCTACATCGTCGCTTAGATCCGCATTAAATACCTCCCACTGCGCTTTTTGTAGACTTCTCTCCTCCTCCTCCAAGTCCGCCATCGTCGACGCTAGCCGCCTCTCTTTCATATCCTTCTCGCCCTGCCTCGCCTGCCTCGCCCTGTCCTTGCTTTCTCTTTCCTCCTCGGTTTCTTTTTCCGCCTTCTTGTGGAGGGGCAAGAACAACCACGCGTCCCAACTATTCTTCTCTGCCTCTCCTGCCGCCGCCGCCGCTGCATCTGCAGCTATGGTACTCTCTAAATCCCTGATTTCTCTCTCCAGCTGCCGAGCGGACATCCGCGCCTCCAAGGATCGAAACTTTAAAGGCAGCCTTCTTGGAATCCCGCTGTGCATTGCGTTCTTGCTTCGACTTTTGGAGTGTGGCGATTTGTGCGGCTTCGCTGTGTGGTTCTGGCCAGGGGGTTCTGGTCGCGGGGGTTCTGGTCGCCGGGGGTCTGGTCGCCGGGGTTCTGGCCGCGGGGTCGAAGCAGGAGGCGGACGAGGTGTTTGTGTAGTTTGGGGAGGGGGGCGATGCGGTGTTATGGTAGCGTAGATTAAGTCGTACGCCTGGCGCTTGGTTTCATCCTTCAATGTCTCATAGGCTTCTTGGAGCTTCAATGTTTGGTTTTAGCACACTGATATTTCACTGGGGAGTCAACGTGCTGGCTGTGGCTTGCGTTGTAGGCAGGCAAGCCAACCAAGGCTCGTCACAGCCCAGCCTCAAGAAACCAACCCAGCTCGTCGTGGGTTTTGGGGTTTGCCCCGAGCCCTTTGAATAGCCTTTGTAGGCCCGTGGAATTGGTGTAGTAGTTCATCTAATTAATTCTCTAGCTTTTTAAAGGGCCTTTGCCTGTTTCTTCCTAGAGGCGCTCTTGTTTCTAAGCTTTAGTTCCTAGCTAGTAAAGCTGCATGCAGGGCAAGTTAGTAGATGAACAGATTATCTAGGCTTCTTTAGCTGCCGCTTTCTCTATAACTCACTCTGCTATTTTAGTTTATAGAATCTGGGCTTCTATAGACTGCAAAGGCCCCGTCTTCGCGCCTCCCCGAGCCACCTTCAAATAAAGCCTCATCGCAAGAACCCCCACATCTCAAATAAAACTGGCATACTGCTGTTCCAGACTGAGGACAAACAATGAGATTTTATGTCCGCGTTTTTTTTTGGGAAAGGTTGGTTGAAGTTTACGACGCTAGATGAGAGGAGATGAGATGAGATGGGGGGGGGCTGCCGCTGTTGGAGGGAGAGAAGAGGCAGCTCTAAAACCGGGAGATCAGGAGAATCGGGATCGAAGGATCGTACGTATGGTATAGCCAGACCTGCAATATATTGCAGGATGAAGAAAGGAAGGAAGGAAGGAACGTAGGACTTGGTGGTGCATCGGCTCTATTTTCTCACCTTTACCCTCGAAACAGCTGTGCATACCCTCCTACATACAACCTTGGGGCCAAACCCACATGTCAGCGCGACGTTCTGGGCCCTTCCCCGAAGCGGGAGGAGGGGTGCACAGTTGCATGGAATCATTCGTAGGAGATGCATTCTGTGTCATGGACGGAGGAATGGGGAGGTGGGTTTATGGATCTTGTTTTACATGGCAACCTTGAGAGGAGGGATGGAGATGGTGGTGGCTGGGTGGTTGGTGGAGTGGTTGGTAGGGTCTTATGTTTTGTAAGAGCGCCAGCCTGCCTGCTTGCTTGCCTAAGACGTCGGCGGCGATGGGTTGTTACACGGGATAACACGTACGTACATGCATACTTACATACATACATACATACAGCAGTGGATGAGAGAAGGAGTACTGTGCTGCCTAGGTAGGAATACGGGTGGAATACGGATAGGAAGACTGCCCGGATGAGTAAGCCTCGGCCAGTCGGCCAGTCGGTCGGCCTGTGGGGTCGGTCTATGGATTGGATGTTGTACCCGTTTCCGTTCGCCCTGCTGAAGAAACGTGGAAAGGCTACTGCTACTAGGTAGCCAGCCAGTCGGCCAGTGAGTAGGTCGGCTTGCTTACTCTGACTGCTGTCGCCGCTGGTGAAGATAGATGTATGTATATGGTGCCGATTTGCGATTTGCTTACTGTAATTGGGGATGGGAAGGTTGCGGGGGAGAGAGTACAGATATCCATGTTCTGGATTAATGCAACCATAAACATAAAGTAAAGTAAGTAAGTATAGTCTGCCTGTCTGTCTGTATTGTACGTACAGTACAGTAACATCGTATTCCAAGTATAGCGAAGTTCCGTGTTTAGAATTAAGAACACACCCGCGTCGTTCCCTGACCACCACGAGCCCTTCCCTTCCTTACTAGTCGCCGGAACCTCTGGTTGGTTGGTAGTTGGTAGATTGTAGATTGTAGATTGTAGATTGTGCCGGATCTAGGGAATTTTTTATTTCGGAGAGAGTAGTGCGTGCTGGGAGAGAGAGGAGAGGGAAATGATGTGCCGTCCCTTCCTTAGCGGCGGAAGGAAAGAATATCCTTAATATGCGGCCGGCATCGT